>CAUYLG010066332.1:0-96528 GCA_963573385.1 Cacajao melanocephalus
TAAGGGAGCAGAGTTTTTAAGGATAACTTGGTGGGTTGGGGGGAAGCCAGTGAGCCAGGAGTGCTGATTGGTCTGTCAGAGACGAACTCATGTAGAGTCGGAAGCTGTCTTCTTGTGCTGAGTCAGTTCCTGGGTGGGGGCTACAAAATCAAATGAGCCAGTTCATTGATCTGGGTGGTACCAGCTGATCCATCAAGTGCAGGGTCTGCAAAATACCTCAAGCACTGATCTCAGGAGCAGTTTAGGGAGGCTTGTTGCCTCCAGTTGCATTACTTGTAAACCATAATTTCTAATTTTGTGGCTAATGTTAGTCCTACAAAGCCAACCTAGTCCCCGGGCAGGAAGGAGTTCCGCTTTGGGAAAGGGCTGTTGCCATCTTTATTTCAACTATAAACTAAGTTTCTCCCAAAGTTAGTTCAGCCTATGCCCAGGAATGAACAAGGACAGCTTGGAGGTTAGAAGCAAGTTGGAGTGAGTTAAGTTAGATCTCTTTCACTGTCTCAGACATAATTTTGCAAAGGCAGTTTCACCTATGTAAAAAATTTCAGAAAAAGCTCTGTGTCATTAAATAATGGCAATTTTGTACCCCAGTGAGTGGCTCACCCCTTTGGGATAAGAAGGTGTTTGATCTCTATCAATCAACGGCTCCCAGAAAAGGAGGAGAAAAAGGACATGCTATCAGTGTTTAGTACTTCAGCCTGGAAGATTTTTTCACAGCATTTCCAGGAAACAGTTTTTCAGAAGAGAGCCAGAGTTAGTTACTAAAGTGAAGAGGAAAGGAAAAAAGGCCCAAGGGGCTGTCTGAGGAGGGGAAGACTGGGTGATGCTGTAATGGCTATCCTAATTAGCATATGAATAGGAAGAGGAAATTGGGAGCCTGGCTCATGGTTTTGATGGTGGAGAAGAAAGTTCCTTTTATTTTAAGTTCTGGGATACATGTGCAGATCATGTAGAATTGTTACATAGGTATGTACATGCCATGGTGGTTTGCTGCATCCATTCCCCTCTGCCCCCATCATCTGCATTAGGTATTTCTCTTAATGTTATCCCTCCCCAATCTCCCCACCCCCTGCTATCTCTCCTCTAGCCCCCCGCCCCGCTGCAACATGCCCAGGTGTGTGATGCTCCCCTCCCTGTGTCCATGTGTTCTTGTTGTTCTTCAAAGACAGGCTTCAAAGGCTGTCGGGGGACCACGCATTTTCCATTATCAATTTTTTTTTCTTTCAACACATTGTTAAGAAGTTCCTATTCTTTGCCCACTTTTTATTGCAGTTGTTTGTTTTTCTTTTGTAAATTTAAGTTTCTTATAGTTTTTGGATATTAGACCTTTAAAGACATACTTGGGGCCAAGAAATATATGGAAAAAAAGTTCAATATCACTGAGCACTAGAGAAATGCAAATCAAAACCACAATGAGGTACCATCTTACACCAATCAGAATACCTATTACTAAAAAGTCAAAATATATCAGATGCTGGCTAGGTTTTGAAGAAAGGGAATACTTATACATCATTTGTGGGAGTATAAATTTGTTCAACCATTGTGGAAAGCAGTATGACGATTCCTCAAAAAGTTATTCATACTTTTATGGCAAAAACCGCCATTGCTTTTGCACCAACTTAATAGAAGCAGAATTATCGTTCGACCTAGCAATTCCATTACTGGGTACATACCCAGAAGAATATAAATCATTCTACCATAAAAACACATGCATATGAATATTCATTTCAGCACTGTTCACAATAGCAAAGACATGGAATCAACCTAAATGCTCATTAGTGACAGAATGGATAAAGAAAAATGGTACATATACACCATGGAATACTATGCAGCCATAAAAAGAATGAGATCATGTCTTTTGCGGGAACATATGGATGGAACTGGAGGCCATTATCCATAGCAAACTAATGCAGGAATGGTAAACTGAATACTGCATGTTCTCACTTATAGCTTGGGAGCTGAGTGATGAGAACTCATGAACACAAAGAATGGAGCAACAGATTCTGGGGTCTACTTGAGGGTGGAGGATAGGAGGAGGGAGAGTGTGAGAAAAATAACTATTTGGATACTGGGCTTAATATCTGGGTGATAAAATAATCTGTACAACAAAGCCTTGTGACATGAGTTTATCTATGTAACAAACCTTCATTTGTACCCCTGAACCTAAAATAAAAGTAAAAAAAAAAACCTTTAGATTTGATAACATAAAAAAGTTATTAGTACTTATATTTAGAAGGAGGGAGAGGAATGGAGCCTCAAAGGAAGTATCAAATGGCTTTAGCCACTGGAAAGATTACATGTTCTTGGAATGAGGCTGGAGGTGGGTGGGGCAAGGAGTAATATTGACATTTGTAGCCATATAAATTTGCCAGAGAGGTAGTTAGCCATTTGTTCATATACCAGTGGGTTGAATGATGCCTGGTGCTTTACAGGTTATGAAACACTTTCAAATCTTAAAATTTATGATACACTGTCTCAATTAGTTATTACTCCACGTGATGGCCAACGAAATGTTAACACTCAGTTTTCTGAAACCTCCTTTTTTTTTTTTTTGAGACAGAGTCTTGCTCTGTCACCCAGACTGGAGTGTAGTGGCACAATCTTGGCTCACTGCAACCTCCACCCCCAAGGCTCAAGCAATTCTCCTTCCTCAGCCTCCCTAGTAGCTGAGTTTACAGGTGCTCACCACCACACCTGGCTAAGTTTTGTATCTTTAGTAGAGATGTGGTTTTACCATGTTGGTTGGGCTGGTCTTGAACTCCCGATCTCAGGTGATTTGTCTGCCTCGGCCTTCCAAAGTGCTGGGATTACAGGCGTCAACCACTGCACCTAGCCCTCTTATTTATCATTTATTTTTATTTTTAATTGACAAGTAATAGTTGTACATATTTAGGGATACAGAGTGATAGTTTGATTCATGTAAACCATGTATAATGATCAAATCTGGGTAATTGGGATATCCATAACATCAAACACTTATCATTTGTGTTGGGAACGTTCAAAATCCTCTCTTCTAGGACTTTGAAAAAAATACAGTAAATTAGTGTTAACTGTAGTCACCCTGTAGGACTATAGAATACTAGAACTTATTCCTCCTATAGTATCTGACTATAACATTATATTCATCAGCTAACTCCTTCCTATCCTTCCCTCCCCCAGTTTCTAGCTTCTTATAACTAAAATTTTACTATCTATGAACTCAACTTCTTTTAGCTCCCACATATAAGTGAGAACATGTGGTATTTGTCTTTCTGTGCCAGGCTTATTTCACTTAATGTAATGTCTTTCAGGCTCATCCATGTTGCCAAGAATGACAGAATTTCATTCTTTTTTTATGGCTGAGTAGTATTCCATTGTGTAAATATACCACATTTTCTTTATTCATTCATCTGTTGATGGACACTTAGGTTGATTTCATATCTTGGTTATTGCAGATAATGCTGCATTAAACATGGAAGTGCAGATATCTCGATATATTGATTTCTTTCCTTTTTTTTTTTTTTTTTTGGATAAATACCCCATAGCGGGATTGCTGGATCATATGGTAGTTCTAGCTTTAGTTTTTTTAGTTTTTTGAGGAACTGCCATGCTGTTTTCCATAATGGCTGCACTAATTTACATTTCCCCCAACAGTGTATAAGAGCTCCCTCTTCTCTAAATCCTTGGCAGTATTTGTTATTTTTTGTCTTTTTGATAATAGCCATTCTAATTTGGTTGAGATGATATCTCACCGTGGTTTTCATTTACATTTTCCTTATGATTAGTGACGGTGAGCATTTTTTAAATATACTTGGCCATTTATACATGTTTGTTTGAGAAATGTCTGTTCAGATTATTTGCCCATTTTTGATGAAATTATTATTTATTTATACATTTGCTTTTGAGTTGTTTGAGCTACTTGTAGATTTTAAATAGGAATCCCTTGTTAGATGAATAGTACAAATATTTTCTCCCATTCAAGAGGTTGTCTCTTCACTCTGTTGATTGTTTCCTTTGCTATGCAGAAGATAAATACAAGGATTCATTTATTCACTATAGATTTGGAGGCCTATTCTGCAAGTGGCCATAGAATCTACCTTCTAGACTAGCATAGATTTCACCCTCATGAAGGTCTTATATAATACAATCCAAAGACATGGGTGTTAGTTGCCAGTGGAATAGGATTAATTGGATGATTTAAGGCAAGCTTGTCCACTCAGGACCGCTTTGAGTGCAGCCCAACACAAATTCATAAACTTGCTTAAAACACTATGAGTTTTTTGGTGATATTTTTAGCTCATCAGCCATTGTTAGTGTTAGTGTATTTTGTGGGTGGCCCAAGACAATTCTTCTTCTTCCAATGTGGCCCAGAGAAGCCAAAAGTTTGGACACCCCTGGTTTTGGGATTTAGAGAAGTGGGAGGACATAGAATCATAATATCTTCGCAATATGGAGGGGTTATTCAAGTCATCTTCTCCAACAGCTGACTCCAAAAAATTTTGCTTTTTAGTATCCTTGAGAGTGGGCATTCAGTTCTGTTTAAATATTTCCAATGATACTGGGTCTTTGACTCATAAGAAGCTGTTGCATTGTTAGATTGCTTCAGCTATAATAACATTATAACATTATTTTTAGAACTGCCCTCCTGTAATATTCAGCTGGCTGGTTTAATTTATTTCCTCAGGGACAGTAGTTCTCAACCATGTATGTGGCGTGGTGATGGTGGATTGTGTGTGAATTTGATGCATTGATGGGACTTTCTCAAATTACACATGCCCCTTACCACTTCTTACTACCTGTTTCTTTCCCCTTCCCCAGAGATGCTGTTACATTCCTCGACCACAGATTTTCTGTTCCCAGTGTATGTGTCCCCAGGTCCTTTAGCTATCTCTCATATATTTTCTACATTCTCTCATAATTCTAGTTGATCTATTCTGAACTTAATCAGTTTGTAAATGTTTTCCCTAAAATGTTAAAAACAATATCACACATATGGTTGGACTGCAACAGGATACAGTGAGACAATTGCTTTTTGTGAAGCAGACAAAATACTTCTACTAGGGTAGCTTTAGATTGCACCAACATATTTAGCAGTCAAATCTCACTCCTAGCTCATATTGATCTTGAGGCCAACTAAAATCCCTAGGTCTGTTTCACACAAACTGCTGTCAAGACTGGTCTCTCCCTATACTGTATTTGTGAAATTAATATTTTGAGCCTGAATGCTGGACTTAGCACATATTTCAGTTAAATTGAATCTTTTTGGTTTAGGCATTTTATTCTGGTTTATTGAGATCATTCTGAATCTTGATTTGGTCATCCATCCTATTGACTATTTCTTCTAAGCTTTGTGTAATGTTCACATTTTATAGGTTTGCCTTCTGACTTCATTCAGGGTGATGTAAAGATTCCTGTTAGGTCAGGCATAGTGGAGATAAGAGATAGCTTCATGGAGGAGGTAGATTTTGTGTTAGGGTCTGCTGGGGATCCCCTTATACTCCAAGGCAATGAACTTTTCCTGATTGGTAGAAACTATATAACACGAAACCTATCCATTTATTTATTCATTCATTCAGTGAATATTTACTAAACTCCTATCATATCATCAGCACTGTTAAATGTGCTAGGGATGTAGTAGAGAATATGACAATTATGGTAACTGCCCTTGTGAAGCTTATAGTCTTGTTGGCTGACTCTAAAATCTATTTCATAACTTTTACACTGTATTGCCAGAGAAGGTTAAATTTCCCAATCGTAAGTTTACTTTTTTGGCAGCTTTCTTATCTATGTAAGTTCAAGTACAGTTACTTTCAATGGAAAAAATATTTATTTCCTAGGCACTGTGCTAGGCACTGAGATTTAATCGTGAAAAAGAAACACATGGTCTCTGCTTTATTGAACTTACAGCTTAAAACGGATGATTAGGCAAGTAAATTAGCAATGATAATACAATGTGATATAAAATGTGCTCTGACAGGGATAATATATAGCATTCTGGTTACATAAAGCAGTGTTAACAAACCCAGAGTTGTGGGGACAGGGGTGGGTCAGGGAAAGCTTTTGGTCCAAGTGACATTTTAAATGAGACCAGAAAGGTGAGTAAGGGTAAAACAGGTGATGGTGCAGAGCAAGAATATTTTAGGCAAAGGGAACAGTTCATGTGAAGGCTGGAGGAGAGAGAAAGCATGGTACATTGAAAGAACTGGAGAATGTTCCTCAGGCTCAAGCAGAGTGAGGGGTTGGGGATTGCCTGTTGAGTCCATTTGGTCTTCCCACTGAGTTTGGGGTACTAATGTGTCATTTGACACACCCTCTTTTTTTTCCTAGGGAGTGGCTATAGAAGACAGATTGCTAGTTATATACTGTGCTACCGCTTTTGGGGGCGGCATTATTAAATGACTTTCTTTGTCCTAAAGGCTTAATGTATATGGTTGCAGCTGTAATAAAATTAGAGTGGTCTCTCAATTTCCCAGCACTTTACTTTCCTTCTAATGTTTCCCTGAACATTTTTTAAATGTAGTTTTATAAATTGGCCATTTGACTCAACCTTGCTAAGCTGTTTGATCCTGGGGAGGAAGCTCATTCTTTATAAGCACTGCTTCTGCTTACTTTGTTGAAATCAAAACTGTACAATTGCTTTATAGCAAAAATAATCCTATGGCAATTAAAAATAAATGACAAGTATGACCGTGCTGTACATGCACACTAAATATTTCAGTGTGAGGGCTAGGAACTCAGGTTTTTATACAGAATGAAGTAAGTTAACCTAAGAATTTGGTTCTTGGCAATGTGTTTGAAAAGGAGCAGCTCTTTGTAACAGCAAACTAAAAGGATATTGTGAAAGAGACTTAAAAATCTGTTTGGATTATGACCCAATGAAGAGGTTCTCAGGGAGCATAGCTACAAGAAAAAATTCTGAAATTTGGGTGGATCCCTAAGGTAGGTGAATTGAAGGGCTGATCCAGCGACTTTGGTTATTTTGGGAGAAAAATCTTATGTTCAGTTTAAAAATCTGAGACGCTTGTTTTTCTAAGGATTTTTCTCTGATGTGGCACTTTCAAAGATCTTTGAAGGTCTGAGGTCATATTACAACTGCCATGCTTTATAGCTGAAACATAGCTTCCAAGGGTGCTAGGACCGTGGCTAGACTGCAGCCACCGTTGCATTTGTGCTAGAGTGCTAAGACAGGCATAGCTTCAAGTGGAGGGAAGAGAAATACTTTACTTTGTACATGAAGATATTATATAATACACTAGTAATGAAGATTTACTGAGCACTTAGTATATGCCAGGTACTATGTCAGATACTTTACATGCATGATGTCACTTAATCTTTACTGCAGTTTTTTTTTTTGTGGGATATACCATAGCATTATCTTCATTTTTCAGGTGAATAAACCAAGTCCCGGAGATAAGTATGTTATCTAAAATCCCATAACTAGCAAATGGTAGAGCTGGAGAATTTCCAGGTTTATCTGTTGCTAAAAGCCATATTGCAACCAAAATGCTGTCTTTTCACCACCAAATCTCAGCAGAAGGAGTTCTTGAGATGGTGTGGAACCTTCTTTCAGTCAGTAAGTCAAGGGTACTGCTGACAGGGATTATTCCCTTTCTCTGCCCCAATAGAGCCAAGGCAGCATGTCACATTGGAAAGGGCACAGGCTTTGCATTCAGACAGACCTGGTCCAATCTTTGCTGTATAACTTAGGAGCTGTGTGAGCTTGGGTAAATTATTTAATGTTTCTGACTGTCAGATGCCAAATCTATAAAATTAAGGTCATAATGTCTACTTTGTATGCTTGTTGTAAGGATTAAATGCAGCAAGATAAGCAACATTTCTATTGGAGAGCTTGGTGGATCACAGTTAGCCAATAATGGTGACTGTTTCAGTAATTATAAGTGGCCCAATTAGATTATTGAGTTGACATGTTCTGGTGATGGGTACTTAACATCTTGATCCAAAGCCAATAAGAACGGCATAAGAACGGGATAAGAACGACAACTGCAGGTGACTCTTGAAGCAGATTTTGCTCAGTGTGTGGCTTCCAATGCCTCCTACCTATAACTGTGACATTCAATAGCTTAGCCTTAATGTAGGTAATAGAAATTGATATTCCTATGTTGTGGTATTAACCTGAACTCAACTAAAGCACCACATTGCATTATTGTACTCCTCTGCCCACTGTGATTGCACACCACTCAAACAGATGCTGGTTTCCACGATTTTGTTTCAAAGCAACACATTCCACACATGGAAAGAGAACTGTAGTACAGAGGGAAACATGATGGGAAGTTACTTACTTGTAGGTTTAGAAGAAAAATAGCATCATTAATTTATATCCTATTCACAATACACAACCATTTGTTCAGCAAAAACCCCTGCTACATTTACACTGTAAATTATTTGCTGGAAACTTGAACTACAGAGAGAAGCTGAGTTCAATTTCTTTGAATTCAATAGAAGCAAACCCACTTATTTTCACCCCTTTGTCTGGGAAAGTAAATCCTTTAGTACAGAGCATTTCCCTTATAGGCAGGGTTTGTTGGTTATTTATGTTTCAATGTTGAATTTTCATCTCCTCGCTTTTCATCAGAAGCAATTATGAAGCCACAATCATGAAAATAATAAGCACAGTTACATGGTTCAACATGTCTGCATGATGACTCTTCACTCCATTCAAATAATGCTCCAGGGTTAATTTCTTTACACGCAATTTGTACTTTTTTTCTTTTTGGCCCTACATATGCTATCACACAGCCCTGCCTTGCATGTCCTCTGAGGTTTGACTACGATGAATAAAACAAAAGGGGGACAAAAAGAGCTGAGGGTAAAGGTCCAGTGAAAAGAATCTCAAGGTGATTCATACAGCTGAGCCCCAGAAAAAGAACCTGGCTCCCACCTGCACAAACACTGACAATTGTTTGGAAAATGTCAGTAAGTCAAGGGTATCTAGAGAGGAGGGCAAAATAAGTTTTATTTCTACCAGTTGACAAAGAGGTTTGTAAGACTGAAATTATCCCCACCCATTGAAATTAGTCTGAAAGAAAAGGACATGTCTCTTTTCTCAGTGGGGATTTTATGCTTGAAAACATAAAATTCATCAACAAACACATATAATTGTTGTGAAACTTGAAGGAGATAATGCATTTGAGAACATAGCATAGTGCCTGCCTGAGTAAATGCTCAGTGACGGTTAAGAATTCCATTAATGAGGACTTTTAATGGGCATAGCATTATGCTAAACGGTTATCAAGGGGCTTAGAGTATGGTCTTAGTCCCTAAGGACTTATTGTAGACCCAGAGAGACAGGACCCACAAACCAAGAGAGAAGCAGCAATATGAGGCAGCATAGGTGTCAAATGATGGGTGCAAACAATGAGGATGTAAACAGGCATTTGCTGAGCATCTACACATTCCATTAGTTCCACACAGCAATCATGTGAAGTTGCTGCTATGATTAGCCCCATTTTGCAGAAGAGTAAGCTGTGGTTCAGGGATGAAGAGTGACTTTATTTTAGTAACACAGGTAGTAAGTAACAGATCTGGAATTTTGCCTTCTGCTCCAAAGTCTGTATTCTTTCTATAGTATATGTCATGCTTTCCTATGTACAAACAGCTAGGGGGCTTCTTTATCCCTCTTGATCATCCATTATTTGTGGGGCTTCTTGTTAAATCCTTTACATATATAGCATATCATTATAATACAGAGGTTAAATGTCATGAGCTGTGGTTACTAGACTCTCTAAATTCAACTCCTCTCTCTACCCACCAGCTGTGTGACCCGGGGAAAGTTACTAACCAATCTGTGCCTCAGAAATAAATGAATTAATATGCAGTGTACTTACAAAAGAGTTTAATACACTGTTGATATAAGTGATGGTTGCTGTGATTCTAATTTAATATTCATAAATCCTTATGAAGTAGGGACTATGGTTATGTTCACTTTACAGATAAGGGATCTGAGACTTAGTGAGATGAAACAACTTTTCCAAAGTTACATGAGTAGGAAATGCTGGAGCTGGCATTCAAGTTCAGGCTTGTTTGACTCCAAACTTTGCTTCTATTCTCACTGTGCCATATTGCTTCCCTAGGTGCCATAGCTGTTTATGAGAGGAAGAAGTCTATGTGAGCTGAGATAGTTGGAGAAGATTTCATTGAGGATATTAGAAAAGGATACTGAGAAAAACAATCTGTGTAGGAAGTCTGGATGAAGAAGGGAGGAGGAGGGAGGCCCAAACATCTCTTCTCCCAAAAGACTCTTAGGGCATGAGGAAATCCCATTCTCCATCAGTGACACAAAAGCAAGAGTAGACCTGCTCAAAGGAGCTGCCTTTTAGGAGTTACGACACAGTCCTTAAGGGCAGGAGGCAGCCCTCAGTTTCCCAAGAGGAATTCGTCTGGGGAAAGCTGTAAATGAATCAGAAAGTAATCTCCTAGAGGGCTGTGCCCGGAACCCTAAACCTGAGTTTACAGCTGTCCTATCTGCCTCCAGGTGGCTCCTCTGGTCATGCCTCCCCCACTACCCCCCAACCCCACAGACAGTCACAGGGCAGAGGAATTTCCAGAGGAGAAACTAACACTTAAAATACCAAATTCGGAAGAAAATAATCCAATGGCTTAATTGAAAATTTATAAAAATATGTACAATTCTAAATCTGCTTAATCGTGAGGCACAAACCCCCTCTGGAGAATGATTTAACTGCTGCTTGCCTCTTGCTTTGCATACCTGAGTCTCCAGGGGACCATTGCTTTAGCAGTTTGGCTATCTCAGCTGCTACCATGCTTCCTCATTTTACACCATTCCTGAGTCTTGAGTGGTGTGGCTTGGAAACCCAACCATGTCTTTTGTAAAGCCTGCCAATTTGCCTATGTAGCTGGTACACACTGGTGATTTATGTCTGGGAGTCTGTTTAACTGGGGTTTCTGCCTGCCTGAAGCTTCCTGTGGTAATAGTCCTCCTAATTAACTCTGTTATTTTTTTTACCCTTCTCCCTCTGAGCTTCCTTTGAAACTCTCCCAACTTTGGATGACTCAGTGTTAGAGAAGCACTTTCCTGGGGAGAAATTTCACAAAGACTCGGTTCAGTCCTTCAAATCTCACATGAGCTCCTGCAACTACATGTACTTTGTAATGAACCCCAGTGTTCAGTAGAGAATTGTCTCAATGTATCACAATTACACAGAATCTTGAGCTAAATGACTCTGGAGCAACCTACTGTAAAAATTCATTGGTTCAAGAGCTTATAAATAGACTTAATTTACCTTACCTAAAGAAAAGTGTACCTGTGCCCGTTGACTCTTAAATGAATGGTGTGCTAAGCTAAAGCAATGGAATGCTAAATGAAAAATTATTCAAGAGCAAAAGGAGAAAGTTCTGAGCTGGCTTTGTAAGCAAAAAGCCTTTTTGTACCTCGGAAATGCAGTGAGAAGCTGATTTGACATAGATTTAGAGAGGGCACTTATGCCATCTCATTCCCAAGCATGATTCTCTGACTTTACGTAGGGGAAGTGGTGCAGTTATAAATCTGGCATGCTCTAGGCTGGCATGGCATAATGTCAGTGTACATCACTGGCATTTTTCTGAGTAAGGAATGGAGACCAAAAGAAGAGAGGTGACTTTACCAGAGTGTGTGAACATTCCATGTACTAAGCATACATGTCAATGCTTGACAACAGATTAATGTAAAGATGACAAAATAAGGAGAATGAAACATTAAAAAGAGCCTTATATGCCATATTTTGTGCTCTTGACACCTGGTGAAAGTGTAAGCTATTCCAGGATACTCTTCCATGATTCTTAGTCAATGAGTGGATGGAGTGGAATAATTTTATAGTAATAAAAGGATTAAGGGAAGTTCAAAAGTAGAGTGGCTTGTTTGAATCCTGGTCACATGGATGAGTAGGGCAAAATGAATTTGCAACTAGGTAAGACCCACACTGATTCATTAGGACTTAGTACCCATGCCACGCTTGCATTCTTTAAATCTGGCTCTGGTCACGCTCACCAGGTATCAAGAACACAAACTCTGGAGTATAAGGCTCTTTTTAATGTTTTATTCTCCTTATTTTGCCATCTTTACATTAATCTGTTGTCAAGCATTGACATGTATGGTTAGTACATGGAATGTTGACACCCTCTGGTAGAGTTACCTCTCTTCTTTTGGTCTCCATTCCTTATTTAGTAAGTAACATGCCAGTGATGCATACTGGCATTATGCTATTTTTGATATTATTGTGCTTTATCTCTGAGAGATAAAGAAACGTTCATTCTTTCCCTTAATGATGGGTAGGCCTGGCACAGTGGCTCATGCCTATAATCCCAGCACTTTGGGGGTCCAAGGAGAGCATATCATTTGAGGTCAAGAGTTCGAGACCAGCCTGGCCAACATGGCAAACCCCTTTCTATACTAAAAATAAAAAATTAGCTGGGCATGGTGGCACATACCTGTAGTCCCAGCTACTTGGGAGGCTGAGGTGGAAGAATCACTTGAACCTGGGAGACAGAGGTTTCAGTGAGCTGAGATACCAACACTGCACCTCAGCCTGGGAAACAGAGCAATATTCCATCTCAAAGACAAATAATAATAATAATAATAATGACTAAAATAAGCTAAAGCTGTTTCTAGGGGCAGAAGTAAGATTATATCAGACTGAAGGGTGAAATAGGAGGTGAAAAAGTAGAGACAATAACAATTATCTTCTTTTTAATAAGTGGAATTATGGACCAAAGATATTTAGAATTGTTGGGAATCTATGGAGTAATTAACTAACGCCTTAGTTTGGAGACAATAATTTTTCAGCGTACCAACACATTTGTATGATTTTTAAATCTAGTCATGATCAGATGCCTCAATGTAGGAATAGAGAAAGTAGGTGGTTGGATTGAATAAAGGCTAGACATTTGCAAGGTAGTCTTGGTGGAATCGCCTAAGAAGGCAGTATATTTAAGGGTATTGGCGAAAGAATGCTTACAGGTTGGATTGTAAACTTGAGACTGGGGAAGGAAGAAAGTGAAGCCAAAAATGGACCAATATATTGACCAAAACAGAAGGGTCATAGGATTGTGGATCTCAAAGAAGATGAGGAACAGGTGAAATAAGAGTCATGGAGTGAGACTAATAAACAAGAGGTACTTCTCAAGGAAAGGTCAATTGACATTTAAGATTTCTGAAGTGGAGCAGTTCTGATAAGAGATGAAGTCCAGAGTGTGACCCTGAGAGTAGGTTTCTAAAATGAAATGGAGGAGAAAGCACTTGGAGTAAAAGAGCTCAAGGAACTCTGGGCAATATGGTTGAGCTTATAGGATGACATACAGGCCGATGACTGGAGTCATACAGGCCAATGATTGGGGTTAAGGTACAGTGACTTACAAAGAGTGTGGTACCAAAAACCTTGAAGAATGTGGATACGTGGTCTAGGAGCAAAGAGAAGACTGTCATAAAGAAAGGCAGAAAATCACATATCCTGATTCCTGAGAGAGGAGAGTCTCCTGTAAGAGTGGGAGGTGGCACTGTGAGGTTAGGGTAATTAATTGTTAAAATGTTCTAGCCACTCAAATGTCCAGAACAAAAACTTATAAATTAAGTGAGTACGAGATAGGGAAATAATTTGGTGGTTTGTGAGAGCCTCCTTGGAAAAACACTAGGTTCAATATTCATGCTGTAAACCAACACAATCATTATATTGCAGCTATCGATGTAGAATGTAAGGGCAGAGTGATTTGCAATGGTTACTCATGTTTGTTCTGTGGGAAAAGGGAGTTCAATCATTCCTATTTCCAAAGAAAGGAACAGACAATGGTTCTGTGGTCAGATTTAAAGCAAAGTTATTGATTGAACTCTCTTTAATTGGCTATCACTTTTCAGTTGGCTGATGATGTACAGGTCCCTTGAAACTCCCAAGAGAATTCCTAGGAATCCAGGCTGTACAGAAGTGGTAAATGATAACTTGAGTAACCTTGTTTCTTTGCTAAGAGTAGCCATTGGTCAACTCTATAGGACTGTTAAGTGGGCATTTTCCAATTAATTCTAGTTATGGATTTTGAGATATTTATACCACAGTAATTTTGATCATTAGAACACATTTCACATATTATTTATATTTAGGTTTTTACTTATTTGTAGCCAAGGTTAGTGTGAATTTAGATGCCTGGATGATATATATTTATACTTGTTGTATATAAAATAGTGTTATCACTCCTGTATTTATCATCTTCAAAAATATTATGCTCCATGATTTGTTGAATTATTCAAAATTGCCCTATGCTGTCAAGGTAAAGGTAAATTTTTCCATTTCCAGAGTTCAATATGGATTTTACAGCCAATCATGGATTTGGGCATTGTAGAATCAAACTGGTTTGGATCCATAGTTCCCTGGACAGCTAGAAAGAGTAGTTGTGATACTGATATGTGTGTAGAGGGTACTGAGATGAAGTGTCTACTCTAGAGGCTACTCTGTGGCCAGCTATAGCTAAAGGTTTTTTTTTTTTTCTTCTTTAAGAGGGGACATTGTTTTGGTACTTCTCTCATAATTCCCTTCTTTTTCTTTTTTGTTTTCTTTCTTCTGATATCCTTTAAATCAGAAAAACAAAGTATCTAAAACATTTAACAATCTTACCTGTGGGCAAATTACTCTGACTCAAAGCTGTCATGAGTGAATATACATTTTTAAAAAGACCATAAGCTTGGTTTAAGACGGAGAATATTGGTTTTGGTAAAGACTCTTCACAGAGCAAGTACTGTTTTGTTTTGGTGATCTTCATAGTGTCTGACCAAATGAGAACATGGCTGCTCTTCACTGTAGTGTTTCCTACTGATATAAATTGCTTAGAGTTCAGGTTTGGCCTGCACTCAGGCACTATGTAGTTCCATTTGGCAGATGCATCTGAAGCCTTCAACATTTCGGAGAACATTGGAGTTTAAGGGAATCAACAAATTTCATTAAATCACCTCTTGTTTGGTTTCTCTTTCCACATCCTCTCAATTAATGTCCTGGGAGTTTGTGGGATTGTCCCCGATTCAATGCTCTAACTTTTTTTTTCCAGTAAGCAGCAGGACTCCCTCAGGTTCCCTCTGAGGGTTCTACTCCCAAGTTTCCTCAGTGAATTCTCAGATGAGACTGTGACAGATGCCCACAGAAGCCCTTACATAGGGGAAGACGAGGTGCCTCTTCACACCTCTCTGCAGTTTCACACTTGCACACGGATGCTTCCTTGAACACCCGCGCCCCATCTGTTCTTACATCAGTCCCATAAAACAAGATATCATTATTAATAGCACGTTTCCCCTGAATTTTTTATTGGAAAGTTACTTACAAGTTGCTGAAACTTACAAGTTCCCTTTCTCAGGTAGATTGAGTGAGCACTGGAGAAAATAATGCAGATATTGGTTTCTCTGGACTTTGATCTCAGAGATGCATTCGGGTATAATAATACACTCTCAATTATATTAGCCTTCCAAGAGGGTGATAAATGTGAAGAATGGGTAATAGTACTAGAGGATCTTATGCTGTTTGTGCTCAGAGAGGTGCCTGCTGGGTTACTTTGGGGGCATATTGGATGGGCCTGAGCCATTGTTACCTAGTTCCCCTCAGGGAAGGTCAAGGCATCCTGGGATGTCTAGGTGTGATTGAGGCCTTGGAGGCAAATGGACTGAGCCAGTGTGTGCATTCAGTCCTGTAGTGATCATGAGGCTTAATATATTGTGAAGCTTTAGGATTTGTGACTTGGACCCTTTACCAGCATGAAAATAAATACAGGCAATGCCACATGCAGTATGCTCAATGTGTCCATTAATCCACCTGTACTTCTAAGTCAAATTTCTATAGTATTGTTTCTGTGCCTTTTGACTCTTCAGAAACAGCTATTGACTTGTATTCTCCGTCTTGACTCTATTCTAAACTCTGTCCCCATTCCCACAAATGGCCTCATTTCATCAGGTTTCCTGGGAGTTTCACTTTTCTCCTGATACACCTCAAATACACCCTCAAATGTACTCTTCTTGATTAAAAAAATACAGAATAGCTTATACATAATAATAATTCTTAAGCAAGTATTTACTTTGATAAGTTGATGTATTGCTTAACCATACATTGCTAGACTTAAATGTTGGACAACTTCATTAAAAGCTACTAAATTGAGTGTGTTCTTCCTCCTGCACCACTATTCCAGTTCTTTATTCCTCTTTCCCCCTTTGCTCTTTCTCCACCTGATCCTCTGGCCCCCTTCCCTTTCTTATAGTCTTTAGCTAACTCTTTTCCATACTTTTTTTGGTTCTCTTTGTTGCAAAAATATCACTTTCTTGACCAAGTTCTGAGTCAGTAAGGTTGTAAAGCAAAAGATAAATTCATCTCTTTTACCTGAATTCTTTTACTAATGTTCCCTTATTTAGAAATCTTTAAAACTCTTTCTAAATGTCTATTATTTTTACATTGGAACTTTTTAGGATATCATTGTATTTTAACACCTTTTCCATGGTGGGATTTTCATTGAACTATTGGTCTCTCCTCAGAGCCCTTATGTTGCCTCTCTGCATTTCTTTCTTTCTTTTTTTCCTGCAGTTTAACAGGAAACTTGAACAGGACACCAAACCTAAGAATTCAGAGAGCTTTGTGCTCTCTTCATGCCTTCAATCTTTCCCCTTGCTTGACTATGAAAGTTTAGTCCCTTTTCAACTAAATGCAAGGCCAGATTTCAAATGACTTGTTGAAGCTTGGAGGGAATGAGCAGCCCCTAAAAGGTGGTAGAAGCAACCAATCTCCCATATTTTATATGAGTAATGTTGCTACAGATAATATTTTATGTGTCCAAAGGTGAAGGTGCATTGAAGAAAAATCGTCTGCTTTCGACATTAAAACAAACTCAGCAGAACAGAAACTCCTCTAGTTCTAATTTAAATGGTAGTCCAATTATTTTTAAACCTGTTTTGACCTGTGATGGGCTGGTTTTTAAAATATGACTGGTTCATTAATAAAGGATAGAGTATCTTATAATGAGATAGAACAGTCTTGGGCATAAGTGTGTGGGTTTCAGAGTCACCATAGGTTTGGTGTTCAAATCCTAACTGGGTAATTTGATAGTTGTATAACCTTGGGAAAGTGAGTTACCTAACTTCTCTTAGTCTCAGTGTCCTCATCTATAAAATAGGAATTAATTATAGCACCTCACCTCATCAGGTTGAGAATTACATGTGAGTGGAAGCAAGCAAGTGCATATGTGTGGCATATAAATACTTAATACATGTTGTATGCCATGCTTGATAATTTTGTAGTTTCCTCAGAGAGGTAATAGTGGGTTATAATGCAATTAAAATGTGCTGAAAAATGTGCTGAAATTTGTAACTGAAGTTACAATTCAGATTTCAGTATGATGTGTCCTCCTTGTGGGTGACTGGTTGCCTATGTAACAGATAGCTTTCATCTGAAGCTTCTTACCCCATGATCTTGGGCTTGTTAACTCAGTATGCTTTCCAGATGCTAATTCCCAGACTGTAATCCCTCTTAGACTTTATTCACCTTCTATGACTGAGCAGAGCCTTCTCTCTCATCTCTAACTTCCTTGTATGTATGAGGAAGACTTAGCATTGACAATTATTTCTAGGTGATCTGCAGCATTCTTCTTGCTTTGAGGGATTATTTAGGGAGCCTGAAGAGCCTAACGATGTTAATTGCTGCTTTTAAGTTTGCACTCAAGTCAATATTTTCTCATTATGATGCATTTCTAATATACTTCATAAGAAAATGAATCAGATTTGGATCAGAATAACCATCATTATGGAAATGGTTTATTAAAAAATACTATGATGGTCTTGACTAGTTTTCAGCTTGGAGATAAGGTGCTAAGATCCTAGGCAGCCTCTTGGCAATAGCCCTACACCCTTCAGGTATTGAAACTATAGAAATTTCTGCATCTGCAGGGGTACTTTCTTAACCTTCTGATGCTTGTCTATGGGACTTTAGATTAATTGGCTCTGACAAAGCATGTTAGTGGGCAACCAAAAAGGGATTCCTTTGTTAGAATTCCAGATTGTTGTTTTGCTTCTTTTGGCTCAAAATAGCATTTAGATGTACTTGGTTCTATTTGAGGGGGTTGTTTCTATGTATGTATGTATGTATCTATCTATCTATCTGTCTATCATCTATCTAATCTATGTATCTTGTTGTACCATAGCACCTCTCAAATTTTAATGTGCATTTAGATGAAGTGGTGCCGGAGACTTTGCATTCCTAACAAGATCCCAGAATATTCTGGTGTTGCTGCTTGAGTGTAACAGACAACTGTGATGCCCCATCCGTATTTCTTGACACTCATCTCAATACATACTGGAGACTGCTTATATCCTTGACTATCTGCCTCAGGATTTTTTTTTTCTTTCTTTTTTTTTTTTGCCTGTGGGAACACTTGTCCTAGATGCAAAGGAAGCCTGAAGTGCCAGAGAATTAATGACCCTAGAAGCATCCTTCAACCAATGTCTGAGGGGAATTTTGTGGGTAAATATTGCAGTTCCTTGCTCCTCAGTTGGAATAAATTTCTCCAGAGTCCCACACCAAAATTGAGCACTTGTTGTCTTTTTGTATTGGCTTCTTTCCCTTCCTTGCCTCACTTCCTCACTTTTCTGTGGGTATTTCTGGGGATCAGCTCCCAAAAAACATATTGCTTTTGAGTTTTATCTGAGGATCTGTTCTTGAAGGAACCCAACCCAAGAGCTTTGCTAAATATATTTTTCTTATTTTGTTAGCCTGTTTACTTGAGAGATACACCCCTTACCTCAAACACTACTGTATTTGGCTTGCTAAGTCAAATTATGTTAATTGATGGTTCATAGGTTTGACCTTCAAATGTCTGAAGAGAAGGCTTCGTATTAAGAAATATTATAAAAAAATCTCTGAGTTGGCATTCACTAGTTCTAGAAATTCCATAGAAGCATATTAATATTGGCTTTCAGTATTTGGTACAAGTCCAATCAGCTTCATGACATCAGCTAAGGAAAAATTGTTTGGAACGAATATTTAAATGCAAAGGAATTATTAATTTTATGTACCCAAACTCAGCATGGTTCATATCAACAAGGATACTCATGAATTGAGTAAATTGCACACACTGGAAAAATAAAATCCTAAATGAATCTTTAAGGGTAACCCTTGGCCAGCTGGACTGTCACTCACAAAGGTGACTTTTGTACTAAAAAATCCCATTTGAGTTCCAATTTAGTACTCAATTGTCACTAAAGTCACTAACAGTGCAACTGCGTAGCATCTTCCCCAAACTGCTTCTTTAGTCTAATGGGAGTTTGATAATTAAACATTAACATTTTGCAGAGGCGGTCTCCCACTTTGCCCATATTTGAGATATTCTGAGATTTTCTACAGCAGTGGGTGCTAAAGGTGGTAGATTACCAAGCTTTGGATGCACAACCAGACTTATTTTACCAAGGGTTGCCTAAAGAGGTAAGTGCTCAGTTTTGACCATCAATGCTAACATGTAATGAAATTGTGTGGACCCCTTAAAACACTGTTTATGTATTTTAGCTCATGACAGCTAAAGTTGTCATGAGAAGCCTTTAGCTTTGTGTAACGCTTTCTAATTTTTTCAAAGTGCATTCATTCTTTTATATCATCTGATGTAAAATGCCTTTAGATTTTATGTATTCATTTAAAAATTTGTCCTATTTTGAAGTTAACAAAATAGATTTGTCTTATTCTGGGCAGCTATTACAAAATATCTTCGACTGGGTAGCTTATTAACAACAGAAATTTATTCTCACAGTTCTAGCAGTTGTGAAGTACAAGATCAAGATTCCAGCAGATTCAGTATCTGGTGAAGGCCTGCTTTCTGGCTCTTAGACAGTGACTTTTTGCTGTGTACTCATATGGTGGAAGTGGTGAGAGTATTTCTCTTGGGCCTCTTTTATAAGGGCACTAATCCTATTCATGAGGGTTCTGCCTTTATGACCAAATCACCTCCCAAAGGCCCAACCTCTTAATGTCATCACCTCGGGGATCAGGATGTCAACAAATGAATTTTGGGAGGACACAAACATTCAAATCATAGCATTTTGCCCCTGGGCCCCCAAACTTCATTCCTTTCTCACATGCAAAATACATTCATTTCATTCCAATAGCCCCAAAGTCTTAACTCATTCTGACATCAACTCAAAAGTCTAAAGTTCAAAGTCTCATCTAAATAAAATTTAAATCAGATATGGGTGAGACTCAAGGTATGATTTATCCTGAGGCAAATTATTCTCCAGCTGTGAACCTGTGAAATCAAATGTATTATGGCTTCCAAAGGGCAATGATGGGATAAACACAGGATAGAAGTTCTTATTCCAAAAGAAAGAAATAGGGAAGAAAGGAGTAACCGATCCCAAACAAATCCAAAACCTTAAGGCTCATGAATAATCTTTCGGTCAATACTCTGTTCTCCAGGCCCATTGCAGTGGAGGTCCTGCCTTCCAGACCCATTGAGTCAGCCATCCTACCTCTGCAACATTACAAGACAGAGATTGGGTTCCCAAGGCTCCAGGCAAGCTTGACCCTATGGCATTGCCGGGCAAGGCCCATGCTATAGCTCTCACATGTTGGAGTTGCATGATTGTTACTCTAGCACTCTAGAATTGCAGGTGTGACTCTGCGTCCATGGATCCACTGGGCATTGCCCTAGTGGGGGTTCTCTGTGGTGCCTTTGCCCTTGTGTTTGTTCTCTGCCTGGGTCCTGTGGGTCTCTGGAGGCAGTCCTGCGGGTCTCTGGAGGCAATCCTGCCTGTACGGTTTTGCTGGGTACAAGTACACACTGACCCAGGCCTTACTAGATTCACATCTAGGGTAGCCAAAAAATAAGGCAACTGAGTAAGAAGAGTGGAACTTACAATTTGAAGCAGCTTAAACTGTTCCTTTAATGTCATTTTGCTCGCTAGACCCTGGCACTCTGGGCCTATGGTGGAGAGGAAGCTCTGATGATCTCTGATATGTCTTTCGGATCATTCTTCTATTGTCTTAGACATTAGGTCCTGGCTTTTGTTTAGATGGCTAATTAGATGTTTAGATGGCTAAAATTCCCATTGTCTTGATGAGTAGTACTTAACTTTCATTGAGATATTCAACTCATATGAATCTCCTTATCAAATAGTCTCTTGGCTGCACCTTTGTTTCTTCCTGAACAGGTTTTCTCATTTTTTCCAATATGGATCAGCTACAAAATCTTCAAATTTTTACGTTTTTGTCTCCTTTTGATAAACAATTCCATCTTTAAGTCATTTCTCTTCTCTAATTTTACTACAAGCAGTCAAGGAGAGCCAAGCTACACTTTGAACACTTTGCTTAGAAATTTCTTCAGCCAAATGTGTCATTTCATCATTCACAAATTCTGTCTTCCACAAAACACTAGGACACTAACTCAATTCAGCCAAGTACTTTTCTACTTAATAACAAGGGTGGCCTTTCCTCCGTAGTCCAATAACATGTTCCTTTTTTTCTCTCTGAGACCTCGTCAGAATGGCCTTTATTGTCCGTATTTCTTCCAGTAATTTTGTTCACAACCACTTACACATTCTCCAAGAGGTTAAGGCTTTCTCTATAGCTCTCCTCTTTTCCTTCTGAGCCCTCACCAGAATTACTCTTAACAACAATGTAGGCTTTTTCTAGCGTGAATCTCAAAACTCTTCTAGCTCCTACCCATTACCTGGACTCAAATCCTCTTCCACATTTTTAGGTATTTGTTACATACGCTATCACTCTTACTTCCTGGTACCAATTTTCTGTCTTAGTCCTTTAAGCTACTTTAACAAAACACTATAAATTGGATGGCTTATAAACAACAAACGTTTATTTCTCACAGTTTCAGAGGTTAAGAAGTCCAAGATGAAGATGCCAGCAGATTTAGAGTAGGTTAGTACCTGCTTCCTCATAGGTAGCACCTTCTGTGTTTTTACATGATGGAAGGAATAAGGCAGCGGCGGTGGGGGTGGGGGGAGGGGTCTCTCTAACTCTCTAAGGCTTCTTTTATAAGGGGACTAATCTCATACATGAGGGCTCCTCCTTTATCACCTAATCATTTGTCTAAAAACCATACTTCCTAATACCATTACTTTGGGTGTTATGATTTCAACATGTGAATTCTGGGGAGACACAGACATTCAGATCATAGCAAAAAGAATAGTTACTTTGAAACAGTCCCTTCTTCCCATACTGCAACAGTAAGTTGAAGCCTTGAGATAGGAAGATTAATGAGGCATCAGGGACAAAGTCAAGGATCACGCTTAAACTTTGGTTTAGGCTTCTCTCTTGGCTGTCATTCATCTAATTTTATGCAAACCTGGTTGGAAAAAACCCTAGTAACTTTGAGGAGAGGCCATTCCTAACCCCACCCCCACACTCTAACTCTCAATCACTGTTGTGGCTCCAGAATTTCTTCACAGGAAATGAAAAGCAGTTATATATTTGGTATGTTTCTAGAAAATTTGCCTTGAAAGCATGAATAACAGTATACTTTTTTACTTAGGTTGTATGTTACTTCAATTAAAATTTTCCCAAGTATTCCAAAGGCATTTTACACAAATAATATAAAATTTTCTTGTTACTGTTATCTATTTTTATTTGAAATGTCTTGGGGAAAGGCTTGTCTAAGCCACCTCTATGGTGACATTATGATCAACCTCAAGCCTTAATTAGTTTGCTAGAAGCTGTTTTGCATTATAGATCCATGTATGGATGGACAAGATTGTTATTTCTTGATTTCTGCTTCCTGTGAAGTTTGATGCTACTGTTTGTTGAGTAATTGTGTTAACACCCTACCAGGTATGCAAGACTCCATTCCCCTTTTTCATCAATTTTATTTTTATTTTCTGGTTAAAAGGCGCAGCTTTCAAAAGATTATTCTGAGCCTCCCTGTTTCTCGTGTTCTTAGGCTGACCTACTGTTATGCTTTTCATAAAAGAACACACTTTTTCAGAAAGCTCACAAAGGATCCTCTTCCAGGTCCATGTGCAGGTATTCCTTACACCACCGACTACAGAATTTGATGAATATTGTGTGAATTGAAATGAGAGATGTGTCTTTCTTTCATTGATTCTTAGGACACATTCAAAAGGGTCTGATTACATGAGGAGAGTGGCCGCTTAATTAATTGTCCTGTTACCTAGGGAAGATGCTTATATTTATTTGGAATACTAATAAAGAGAATACAATTTACCAGTATATTGCAGAGAGGGCTATAACCAGTAATACTGTTAAAGAAAAGTGGTGGAATCTTCACTCTACATACCTTTATGATATCCATAAATCCCAATGAATGGTTATGGGAGAAATTTGATTTTAACTTACATTCAATACCAACCAACAATATAGAAATTTATTATACTGAGAGACAATGATGCAAGGGATTTCCCCCCACTCTCTTATGCAGATGAAGGAACAAAGAATGAGGAAGAACACATTATTAAAAGACCAACTTATTTATCACACAGTTAGAGCTTAATACTCCTTGCCGAAATGCCAGAACATTTTCTGTAGTTTAGAAATCTCATTGAATAAATAGTTTTCTTTCATACCTGTCTTATCATTTAGAGATCCAGGTCTGTTGCCAGACACATTTGGAAGAACATCTCTATGTTTAAAATGACTTTGTAAATCCCCACAACAACCGAAAGAAATACCACGAGTTATCAGCTTACAACGTCATCTATGTGGAAACTAGATATTATTTTGGCTACAATTTTCAAATCATTTTGAAAAGAGGAAGCGAAAAATGTGCAGTGGCAACCACATTTTTTGGTTTCCCCCAGGAAAGATATGTTATTTTCTGTACCCTAAGAGTCAGTGGATGAGCCATTCGTTTGCTTTTTCTTATATAGTATCATGATTCCTTTGACCCTCCCTATAGGTGACTGCAACTTCCTCTAATAAGAAGCTATTGATTAGATATAGTTTAAAGGATAAAAACAACAAACTAGTTTGAAAAAATAGGTTTGGGAAGGGGAGACTGAGGGAAAGCTGTACCTTCCTGGAATGATGGTAATAAACAATATAGTCCTTGTTTTTGACAGAGTTCAAAGGAGATCAGAGCAGGGCTTGATCAAGGGCGGTGACCTTGTATGAGTGCCAGGAAATGTGCTCCAAGTTGATGAATTACCATGGTTTTATATAACATCATGGGTTTGTCAGAATTTGATCATTAACCACTCCAAGAATCAAACCAACCACCACCACAACAAACGGCCCTTTTGAAAGCAAAAATATGCTGTTGACAGTATGAACAGGTGCAAGAAGGGCAAAGTCTTTCAGTAGCTCCATTCCTTATAGTAACCAAACAGATGCATTTCCTACTCAAGACCTCCTCTATTCCTTTGTGCTCTTCTGGCCAGTTCTGGGACTGGTTAATAAGATGAATGATTATACTCTAACATTTTAATGGAATCCTGTCAGCAATGTAATAAAGACTCCTTTGCTACAGAAAGTGAGGTAACAGCTTGGGATGCTTTATTTCATGTTCAGTGTTCCTTCAAAAAAAAAAAAGGAATAAATTAAAAAAAACCCAGCAATGGAAATACTTGAGAAATACCTGGAAGAAGAAAGATTTAAACACTCTAGACTGTTACTGTTTTGAAAGAAGAGGAGGGAGTGGGGGAGTCATGAGCAAATATGAATAAAAATTGAGGGATAGCAGAGTGGTACCTTTATGCTTTTTCCTGTGATGTGGGAATAAAAGAATGTTTTATAAAATTAAACAGCAACCATCCTGAAAAAAAGCTCAAACCTGATCCTTTTCCATAAGTCACATAAAATAAGTGAGGGCATTTATGTTACCAGACATGTCAACACATTTTATTCTTTTGGTAAGTTTTCCTTAGGTAAATTAAATGCTATGAGCAGGTAGAGCAAGTGGGCTAAACTTACCAGGATCATTCATCTTCATGCTTCAAGATGGTTAATTCATCCTTCAAGTGGTCAAACTGGAAAATTTCCCTAGTGAATCCTGTGCTTTCTAGAAACATTTCTTTCCTGTTAGGCACTTTAACAATGGGCTGCCTGCTATATTTTCTACATTGCGTTATGCACAGCTCGAAATTATTATATGTTTTTGTTTACTCGCATATGGTCCTTGTCTTCTAGACTGTAAGTGCCGTGAAATTGTAGATCACGTCACTGAGATTCACTCTTGATTCCTCAACACATAGTAGGCTCTCCATAAGTATTCACTGAAAGCTTGAATGAATGATTCAGTGACCACTACAAATGGTGGCACAAGACTGTCATTGGATTATGTTGCAGTAAAATATAGCTAGTTTCTTTATCACCTCTTAGACACATCTGCTCAAAATATCCTGAAATCTTTTAGTAACAGGCAGAAAAAAAAGTGCTTAACACCTACATAAGCACATGTTGGAATTAATAAAGTATGGTGAGGGAGCTGTTATCACACCTCTTACAATCATATTTTCACCTGTCTTGTGTGTTGGCAACTGGAGGCTGGTAGGCAGTATTTACCAATGAAGAAAACTCATCAGCACCAAATTTGCTTTGGGAAATTTGTTTTGCACCTTTAAAATATTTTAAAAAGAGACACACATCTGCATTAGTTCGTTCAGCTATAATTCTTTTTCACTGGACCAGGTTCAACAAAAGGGTAACTGGGAGGTTTTTTTTTTGTTGTTGTTCTTTGAATTTCAGTGATTAAACAACCATTTCTATTGTCTGCTTTCGAGTTTTAACAAACATTGTAGCTACAGCCATAATTACTAGATTTTGTTTTTGTTCCACTGAACCATTTTTTATTGAAGAATGCCAACCACAGGCAAGATTACATACAAACGTTGAATTTAAATAAAATAGCTCTAGAATTCAGTAGACAAAAGAAAAACATTAATATTGAAAAAAATGAGGCAACTGGGTTTCTTCTTAGCATTTACATTTTGACACTCACATACTCATTCTAAAATCATGCAAAGTTATTGTCTCACATGTGTTAATATGAGAGCTACTTCATTTCTCAATGAGCTTTGTTTTCTTTTTCTTTTTTTTTTTTTTTTGAGACGGAGTCTCACTCTTGTTGACCAGGATGGAGTGCAATGGCGTGATCTTGGCTCACTGTAACCTGAGATTACAGGCGCCTGCCACCACGCCCAGCTACATTTTGTATTTTTAGTAGAGATTTAGTTTCACTATACTGGCCAGGCTGGTCTTGAACTACCGACCTCAGGTGATCCACCTGCCTTGGCCTCCCAAAGTTCTGGGATTATAGGCATAAGCCACTATGCCCAGCCTCAATGAATGGTTTTAATGATCCACTTTGATTCTGAATCATTACAAGGAAAATTAAGAGCATTTTGTTGTGCATGCTCTCTCTCTTGTAATTTCCTCCTCATGCTTTTTATTTCAAATGCCAAAAATGTGTGCCTATCTATTCTGACATCAACTAGAATAGGACTGGATTACATATAGAAACACAGTGGCCCCAGCTTTTCTCTACCTTAGGGGAGCCTTAAGATTTTCTTTGAAGCTGCTGATGGGATACAACTGGTTCTCTGCCCTATCTATGCCCTTTTTAATGAATGTACAAAGTAGAATAGTTCCATAGAATTGGGAGATTCTATGATAACTGATAACCCCTGTTAGTTCCTTACTATGTGCCAAACAGCCAAACATTGGATGATTAGTTTGCATAACACATCTGATTTAAAGCTCGGGTGAATTTATGAGGTAGATCCTATTACTGTCTCTATTTATAGATGAGGAAACTGAGATGTCGGAAGGTAAAATGAGTTGAACAAGATCACAGTCAAAAAATGGTGCAGCCAGGATTAGAATTCAAACTTATTGCCAAAGCTTGTGCCCCTAAACACTATCATTTACTGCAAGTATGGCTTTTATATGTGCCGGGAAGTAATACCTAGAAGTACATCTTAGTAGCAGTTCCATAAGTGGACCTTACAAATATAGATTTTAACAGAAGGTCCTTTCATCATCACCTCTAGCTGACTTCCCAGATAAAGTTATTCAGCTATATAAGCATATGGGTTTAACTTTTGACTTGACACTCCTTAAGTAATTCAGCCCAGAAACTCCCTCCATAGCTTTATAATAGTGTATTCACCAACCATCAAGGGAAGAATCAGGCACAATATGCTCTTATTGATTAAGTATTTGATACAAACTGAGATGTGGTACAGAACGTGGAGTGCTAATGTTTACATTTAGATAGCTAAAACAGGTGCTTGAATGCACAAATGCCTATTTCAGAGCCCTGTGAGAGACTGTCATTGGACCTGCATGCCTAAAATTGGAAAAGATTATGAATAATATGTTCATGGGTTCATCTGTAATAAAAGTTGTATGGTGCCAGGTAGCAAAAAAAGGCATGCAAGGCGATGATAGGAGCTAACTTTAAAAAGCACATAAGAAGCATTGCTCAATTTTTATAAAGCACATTGATACAATCAGAGCATTAAATCATCAAGAAGTGTCACTACAACGTTTCAAGTTCAGGAAAGGCTTTGTTTTTTGTTTTTCTCAGAAGATGAAGAGTCCCAATGACAGAAGGAAACTGAAAAGGGAATAGTATTCTTAGTGTTCTTTGGGAGGAGAAAAGTACAAAAGGTAGGAGTGAAGTATTAGATTAGTTTTCCTCAATTTAAGTGAGAAAAATGCTATAAGTTCACTTATGTGTACTGTATTGTTCTTGGCATCTCTGTGTTACCAGGAAGCGCAGGAATCCTCAGTTCTTAGTCTTGGAGAAAGAATTCTGCCAAGTGGCTGATTTAGCCAAAAAAGAGAATTTATTGAAGGAAAATAGAGAGCAGAGAGCTTATTTAGAGAGACAGTACACTCTGAAAAGATGAAGCAGAGAGGGCTCCTGAAAGGGAGTGAGCCAGCAGCACCCTGAGAGTTCTGCCTTGGGTTTTTATGATGTTGAGTTTGTCTTGGAGTTCCCGCCTCTGTCTTAAGTCTCTGCCTTTTTAATTTGTTTAGTTTTCTGGCTCCTGCGTTAAGTCTCTGCCTTTTCCTGGCCTAGTTCCCACCCCAGGGTTGTGGGACCCTCTTTCACTATTAGTTGGTGTGCATGCATGGGCCTGGTGTGGCTATGAATTGCACCTACGTATTTCTTAGGAATTTCCTCTTTTGTCCTCCTTTTATCATCATGCATCTAGCTACATTCTGACAAGTTAACTAAAGAGTGAATGATTACTGGACATCTTAATGGATATTCCTTCCTGGATAGGTATGTCCCTTCTGCTCTGCTTATAACTAGCATGCACGTTTTGGGTGATCTCTGGGGTGTGAAATTTTCTAGGCCTTCCTCCCCATAGGGACTCTCATCTCCTGCTCACGACTGGCTATCTGCCTACTCTAACATGTATAGGTGAATAGAGAGGCACTGTACCATAGTGAGTAAGAATGTCTGAGTGGAAGTGGGGAAAGAATGTGGGATCTGGAAACAGAATGCCTCAGATCAAATCCTATTTCTGTCATAGTTATGTGACCTTGGGCAAATTACTTTACATTTCTATACTTCATTTTCCTGATCTGTAACATGTTTTAACATCAATAGTATCTATCTTGTAGGGCTGTTATAAGAATTAAAAGTAGTGATGCATATTAATCACAGCAAAGTCTAGCACACAATCAGAGCTTAATAAGGGCTAGCCATTTCTATTTTATGTGTTTGGCATGATGCTCTCCATGTGTTTTTATCATTGTTAGCCTTAGTAATGTGTTTTGATGAGAATTCCTTGAGGGCTGGGCCTGGATGACTTGCCTATTATTGCAAAATGTACTTTTCATGAACTTTCTTTGAGCTTTGTTGAATGGGTTTTATTTGCCAAGAGGGTGAGGACAGAGTTGACTGAGCTTCAAAAAAAGTTTCATTATTAACATAGAGATTTTTAGGCCCAAAACCCTGGGGTTCTTTTGTGGTTGTTTACTTTTTTAAGTACCTAAAAAAAAAATCTCTACTTCCATTCTTCCCTCCACACTCTGATCCCCTCACCTCATTCCAGCGTGTATTTTCCTTATACATCTACAAACATTGAGAGGGCTTTGGGAAGTGGCAACAGGGAAACAGAGCAGGAGGCCAAGTTGAGCCTACAATGTTGGATGTTGGCAGGGAGCCAGGATGGCATTGATGATTTCAGCACTAGAGGAAAGCTCCAATTTATCTCACTGTTTGATGGATTTTTGGATGGTTGAAAAATAAAACTCAATCTGTCATGTAACTAACTGCATTCATTTTAACTGCTTAATTCCACGCTCTGTGCTAACCAAATTCCTTATAGTAAGTTTACTGTTCATTCCAGATGTTAGTCCTGAAAACAAATAATTTCCTCTGGAGTGGAAGTCCAATCCAGAAAATGGAAATAAAATATTGGTCTGATATGATGCTAATAAGTCAGCCTAGGGACCTGATATATCTGATATCTAGCAATTGTAATGATAAAAATGTATAGCAAGTAGTGTCTAGAGTTGTTTGAAGTAGTTGAATGAGAGCTCAGTGTTAATTGTTTGATTTTATTTTTTATTTATGTTTTTTGGAGATGGAGTCTTGCTCTGTCGCCCAGGCTAAAGTGCAGTGGTGCAATCTCGGCTCACTGCAACCACCATCTCCCAGGTGCAAAGGATTCTTCATGACTCTGCCTCCCTCGTAGCTGGTATTACAGGCGGATGCCACCACGCCTGGCTGATTTTTGTATTTTTAACAGAGACAGGGTTTCGCCATGTTGCCCAGGCTGGTCTTGAACTCCTGAACTCAAGCAATCCACCTGCCTCAGCCTCCCAAAGTGCTGGGATTACAGGCATGAGCCACCGTGCTCGGCCAATTGTTTGATTTTATAGATAGAGATGCTGACATTTAAAGCTCGTAGTTCCAGAGCTGACTTTGCCTGATAAATGCATGTTGCTTTACTTGTATTCAAAGCTAACATGTTAGATTAGTTTGGAGGCTTCTGTGGTCCAGGGTTTGGGAAGAGTTGCAGATATGGACAGGCCTTTTGGTTGAGATCAAAGATTCAAATGCTCCTGTCTGCATCCTAGTTCATTAAAAATGAAATTAATCCACAGATTCCCAAGTTATTATTAACTGGATACTGAATAGCTATCAGCGACAAACTAGCCAGGTTATATTAGAACAAAGAAAAGAAACACTTTTATGTAGCTATGTTGTGCTTTATAAAAAACCTCCATCAGCTTTTTTATTTTTAAAGCATAATATCAGGAACCATACTTACCTTACTGATTTTGCATTCTTTAACAGAGGTTCCCGATGAACAGTTTAAAAAATTACATTCATGATTTGTTTCTTCAATAAAATGTTGATATTTTGATATCTTTCAAACCCAACATGCTTTATTTTTCTAAAATATTTAGAAGGCTTGTGAAGCAATTTGTGTGGGTGATTAAAAAGCACCGGAAATAACCACAAAAACCCACTCTCAGATTGATCAAAGCCCCATTCCTATACCAGTGTTGGAAGATAAGGTTGCTATGTGCCCATGATTCAAATTTTGGGACTAATACTCCACCCATGTCAGTGTAACTAGAGGTCAGAGCCATTCGGTACATGTTGGGCCTGTCTGGTCCTTTTGCAATGCTGGCTGATTCAAGAATCACCTGGTTTCACAATTGCATTAATCCCAGAAACCAAATGCTTTTAATTATTAGCCTGAATATAGTCTATCTTGGAGAAATTATTATTTTCTTAGTATGCTGTATACCCAGGATGCTGGTGCTTTATGCAGTGGTAGGGAAGTATTTTAAGGCATATGTAGATGGTCGTTTGTCAGGAGCAAAATGATAACATTCCAATCTAATGTAGGTTTCATCTATGATTGTCTATCAGATAAATCTGTTTTCTTATAACACTTAAAATTATCTAATACTGTATATTCATTTATTGATTTATTATCCTTCTTATTCTTTAGTTTTTAAGTCCCATGAGGGTAAAGGACACTGTAGGTTTTGTGCTCCATTGCTGTTTTTTTTTTAACCATCCAACAGTGTTTAGCACATAGTAGGTATTCATTAAACATTTATATAATAAAAAATTAATGAACTGCTTTATAGAAAAGATTCCCTAAGGAGCTGCCTGCCTAAACGTCTTTGGACAAGACTCTGCTCAAATCAATATTTACCTAAAACATCTCAATTATAGCTCATTTACAGTTTAGTTCCTGGTTATTTCAGCCCGTATCGCATTGGGGTAAGTCCTATATGATGGACTAGTATGCCTATTTGTTGAATGTACAGAACAGACTATGTATCTCTAAACAACAATCATATGAGTTGAGAATCTCCTTTTGAACATTGCCTTCAATGATTCAAATAGCAAAGGGAATATTATTTATTCAGGTCCCCACCATAACTTCAGCCTTAGCTATATTCTGCAGCTTAATCACGCATGTGATTCACAAGGCATTGTTCTGAGTACTTGTGACTGTCCTTATAGGATAAAAGTTTTCTATTAGTGAGATTACTAAATTATTTGTTCAAATAATTAATTAATTAATTATCTATCAGTGTTATTTTCTGTGTATTTTTAAAATAATTTTTCCCATGTCCTCCTGACAGTTTTAGGCAGAGTAATCTGTTTAAAACAGAAATCAGATCACCACTTCTCTTAAAAAAGCCATCATTTTGGCTTTCCACCATCTACAAAATAAAGCCTCAAATTCTTCACATGGCATATGTGCTAGAAAGTTTCCATTTGTTTCTGCAGATTTACTTTCTCTCCTGTTCTGTGCCCAGGGAGGCTGACCCCATATGGATTGCATGAATAGACTCTCTTGCCCTCTGGCTTCCAGCATGGTTTGCCCAGTGGGAGGTGTCAGCAGGAGACTGGAAAGGGTGCTGAAAGTGTAGTTGGGATATTTGTTCTTCAGATTTCTCTCTGACAGGTTGCTGTAAGTTGGCTGTATCCTTTTACGAATGTTGCAACTCCTATAGGCCCTTTTCTTCAATGCTTAAGGGTAGTAACCACTTAATATTATTTGTCCTAGAGTACTGCACCCCTTGTTGCTTGTCCTACACTCTGCACAATACCTGTGTAAGTGGTTCTTTTTTTCTGGACTCTCCTCAACTTACCAGATATAAATGTGTCATTGGTTTCTTTCCTGGACTCTAACTGATATGGCATATGATGCCCCCTTTAATCCATTCCTCGTCTAACTGTCTTCTCTAGCCACTACTAATCTTGTACTTTCTACTCCAATAATGCCAAACTACCACAGTTTCTAGAAGGTTGGAATGTGTTTCTGTACTTCTGCACATTCTGATCCTTTTGTCTGGAATGTTCATCCTTCTGCTAGTCCATGTAGACTTCTCTAACTACATGGCCGATTTAACTGGAGTTTCTCTGATACCTGTGTTCCAAGTAAGTCAGGTAGAGTCGATCACTGTGACACAACTTGTAATAAAACGCCTATTATAATGATTATCTGTCTTCATGTCTATCATCATGGATACATGGTGAATTTCCTGGGAGTAGAAATTGAGCATTATTCATCTCTATAACCCCAGAGCTGAACACAGTGTCTTGTATTATGTCTGTTCATTCAAAGAATACTGAGTTTTGGATGAGTACTATATCCTGTATTGATTCCCCCGACAGTCAAAAAAGAAAAAAGAAAAAAAGAATATGACAGAATTGGGAAATTAAAGCTTTTGGTGAAGTGCCTTTTCCATATTATATTTGTTTCCATATATGTGTACTGCCATCTTCTTTGGATAGAGAAGACCAGTATTCTTTACTCCATGTACCTTTTGTGACCCGTCTTACCTGACCACTGAAGTTTTTCTGCCCTGACCATCAAAAATAAAACAAAACAATGAAACCTAAATTTTACTTTCTTATAAAACATACTTCTTAATTGTACTGTTCATAAAGTATAAGTGGAAATCCTGCCAGTTGTTAAGAATATTTATTTAGCTTAGGAACTGGAGAAATAAACTTAAGATAGCATTAAGATTTCCACTAAATAGGCCATGATGTAGACTCAGGCCAATAGTCCATTTATCACTTAAAGCCTACAAGACCTTATTCCAACTGATGGATCCTCAGGGATTACCATTAACTAAAAGTCAGTGTCCAGTAATCCCTAAAGGGTTTCATTATTTGATATATCTACTGCGTAGTTATCCATTTAATGGCTACATTCATTTAAAGAAGCCTTAAATGATAATAATTCAAGTATTTGTGCTGTTATTTCTCTGGTAGAATTGTGTATTGAGCAAAACTGTCATTCAAAAACAAGGATAGAGAGGACCTACACTCTCTATTCAGTGTATATCTTTGTTACCATTGTGACCCTCTCGCTGGGGCTTTGCAACTTTGACGATCCCAAAACAAAACAATAAAATTGTTTTCAATGAACTTCTTCATAGCTTCAATAACTGGAATAGTCATCTTAGAAAGAATGCTTTTATACAAATTCATCCAAAATGGATATATGCTTTCTTGCAGTCTTTTACCTTAGAATGGGGTGGAGAAATGGGAGCTGAGGACAAAGAGAGGCCTTAATTTAATGGTTTCTGAATGTGTGCATTGAGTATCTAAAGACTTAAAGTGCACACTTCCAGGTCTTACTTTTTTTCTCCCCAACTAATATTCCAAATAGTAATTCTGGGGTGGGGATTGATTAGCTGCATATTTAACGTGCACTTTAGATGATTCTGGTAAGAGTGGTGCTAGGGCCATGTTATCAGAAGAAACACTGGCTAGGTAAAGAGCAGGTAAGGATAGGTAGAAAAATCCAGAGTAGCCTTTTGGTTTTATCTGGGTCCCAGATACATTTAGTCCTATACCTAAATCTTTTGTAATCCTGTGTTTTCATGCCATTCATGCCACATTAGATTTGTGGCTATTATCCCTCACCTGTTCATTGTCCCTCCACCTCAGAGCCTAGCTTCCTCTGGATCTCCAGCTAATGACTACGCAATCTGATCAAGTAATCCTTATTGTTGGTAGGGTCCTGGATGGAAGGTATTACGGAAGTTTCCTGTTTCTTCAGTCCCACCAGCTTGAGGACAAAAATGGGGAGGGGTGTGGCATGTCATAGATCATAACCCTAAAATTCCATTGGCTTTTTCCACTGAATTAGTGCTAGACATCTAACCACCTCTTCTTTATTCTCCCCTACTCTGACCCTTTCTGTTTTCCAAACATCAATCATTTATTTCTCCTTTTTTTAAAAATAAATTGTTTAATTACAACTATGTTAAATATGCATTAGAAATACTGCAAAGCAATATATCAGTATTCTAATAGTGTGATGGGATTATTAATAATTTTTCCTTTGCTTTCACAACATATTTTTATTATAAGTGTTTTTTATTTTAATTTATTTATTTCAATAGTGTTAGAGATACAAGTGATATGGATGAATTGTATAGTGGTGAAGTCTGAGATTTTAGTACACCCATAATCTGAGTAGCATTTCTACTCAGTAGATAGTTTTCCAGCCCTCACCCCTCCCATCCTTGCTCTTTCTAAGTCTCTAATGTCTAATATACCACTCTGTATGCCTTTGCATAACCATAGCTTAGTTTCCCCTTATAAGTGAGAACATGTGATATTAGGTTTTTGATTCCTGAGATATTTCACTTTGAATAATGGCTTTGGTTTCATCCAAGTTGCTGCAAAAGACCTCTTGTTCTTTATTTATGGCCGAATAGTATTTCTCTCTATATATAGGAATACACACACACACACGAACACATATATGTAAACACACACACTTTCTTTATCCACACATTAGTTCATGGGCAATTAGGTTGTCAATCATTTATTTCTAAAAGTAAAGCATTATGGAATGTCCCATAGTCTTCAGTGAGCTGAAGCCATTCTCTGTTTTTTAGAAAAAAATGAGAAATTTATTCTTTTCCTCATTATGAACTCTATATTGTCACTAAAACACCAAAGTAGCACTGCCTGGGTCTATATTTTTCAAGGAAGCCTTTCTGAAAGTAGCTTCTCAGTTTCTGCCTGCAGCCCCTTTCCCTCCCTTCTCACATGCAGATTTTAGAGATATGAGTCCATACTGCCAGAAATAGAACTAATATGCCATATATCTCACCCTTTCTCTTCTTTTTTTCTGATCCCAGGTTCCTTTTCACTCACTCAAAAGAACCCAATGCAAATGGAGAACTGTGATGACACACTCTACACATTCATTAGTTTCTCAATCGTACTTGCACTTTGACATGTCTGAAGATCAGCTCCATTGAGATCACCTTCCTGCATCATACTTCCTCTCCTGCCCCAACAAGTAATCTTTGTAAATTTGAAAATAATATCTGCAGAAAGACCGTAGGTTTATCCTCTAATACAAGCACTTTCCTCCATTTTGGGGGATTTCAAGGCAAGTTTGGCAGGAGGGGATGTGGCAGGTGGCTAGGGAGATTGTTGTGGGCAGGTGCATTGCTATGGTTTTGCTACAATCACTCCACCAATCATCCCATATGGGCAAGCAATTTTAGGAATTCAAAGAATAGAAATTAATTGAAAAGTATAACACCAAGATAGAAAGCCCCTTTATTTACTTTTTAAAAAGAAAACATGTCTTGAAAACCTAAATTTGTAGCTGTAAATGTGAAGTATTTAAAGATATGCAAATAAATAAGCAGATATTAAATTAAGTACTTGTGGTAGGCTGAATAATACCACCCCACAAATGTTCATGTCTTAATCCCGAGAACCTGTGACCATATTACCTTACAGGACAAAAGGGACTTTGCAGAAGTGATTAAGGATCTTGGAATGGAGAAATTATACTGGATTATTATTTTCCTAGATTATTTGAGTGGGCACAAGGTAATCACAAGGGTGATTATAAGAGAGAGGCAGATCAGAGTACGTAGGAGTAAAAGTGATTATAGAAGCAAGAGGTTGGAATGCAGATGGCCTCTAGAAACTAGAAAAGACAAAGAAACTGATTCTCTTCTAGGTCCTCCAGAAGGAATCCAGTTCTGTCCGTACCTTGATTTTAGCCCAGTGAAACCCAGACTTATGACTTCCAGAACTATAGGATAATAAATTTTCGTTGTTTTAAACCATTAAATTTGTGATAAATTGTTATAGCAGTAATAGGTAACAAATTACGTATGGTTGTCCTCATTATGTATCCAGCACTGTGAAACGTGGTATGGGATAGAAATGCTCTTTCTCCTTATCTCTAGAAATGCACTACCTATTCATCATTCCAGTTCTAATTCAAATACCACCTCCTTTAGGAAGTCTTTGTTATCCCACATATAGTTACCATTTCTCAACTTGGCTAGCACTTTACTAAAAGATTTTTATGGTTCTGATGCCTTTTTACTTTGTTATAGTTATCTTTGTGTTTCCTGAGAATGAGAGTCACATTTTGTAAATCTTGTACTCCACACATCCCCTGCCACCAATCCAGGCATTTGCCTTGCACATAAGAAATGCCTGGTAAATATTAGTTGAATGAGTGTTTGGTTAGAAGTAAAATTAACCAAGAATGTAATAAGAATAAACATCCTGAATTGGGCTATGAAGTTGTCGTTTCATCTTAATTACAGATGTTATATTTGCATCTGTGTTATGGGTTTTTAATAGACAGATTTGAATTCCCACTTGGAGGAATTGTGCTGTTCACAAGATGTGTCATCTTTTTCTTTTATGCAGACAGGGTACATGAATGCCAGGGGGTATTTCATTAGTACATTAGAAAGGTAAGATGGACCCTTTCTTATCAATTCTACTTGATTGCAGCCCTTCTAATTTCCTTCTGGGAAGTCCAGTTTTGTACCACGATTAAGTGGTTGCCAAAGGATAGATGTAAAAATAAGTTAATGAATATTGATTAAGTGCTTAGTGTATATGAGGCAAAATATTATAAACATTTTTATAGATTGGTTAATGCAGAGATATGTAACATAGAACTTGCCCTTAAAAAGCTCCCAGTCCAAGTGAGGAGACAAAGTTTAGTTAACTTTACCTCACCGTTTATATCTTGATTAATGTGCTTCTCTACAATAGGGTCATTTAGAAATCCTCTGTCCTCTTGCTTTCTGTGGTAGCAAGCAAATTAAAATTTTATGTTTCCAAAAATTGTTACCCTCAATATAGCTAGCATGATGAATACTGAGATGTTTTAATAAAAACCTGTTTCCTTAAAAATAGATGAAGGCTCTAGACCTACATAATAAATCTTTACTTGCTAACGCTGGTTTCTGTTGTATTTTTGGTGGTTTGGGGACTTCAAGTGAAACAAAGCGGAGTGGGGGAGGTGCATTTAACTTATAATTTGCACCTTGCAACAGCTGTTCTAAAAAGAAGATGACAATGAAATATATAAAACCTTTGGTACAGAGTTTTCATCTATTAGTTTTGATTTTATACTGACCATTCCAATTTGGGTCTTTAAGTTCTTCCAAAGTTAATTACAACATTGCAAGGCAAAGGATCTTTGTTCACAGAGCCAAGAGGAAGCCCCTCTATCCCATGTGATGGATCTTTACACAAAGGTGATTGGTTACCATGTGTTGAGTATCAATGCGATGTCTATCTTGTCACATTGATAGAAGAGTCAACTTTAAGTAATGTTCGAAGTACAGGGGTAAAAAATTAAGGAAGGTAAAGCCTGGAGAAAATGTCAAAGTTTTGTGATAAAGATGATGAAGATGATAATGATGATGATAATGATGATAATGACGATTATTTTGTGTGTGTGCTGTTACGCATAAGGCACTGGGCAAGGCCTAATGAGCAAGGCAAAGGTGAATGGAACCCAGCCTGCAAGAAAGGCCTTGCAATATAGCTGAATCAAAAAATCAAAAAATAATAAATAACAATATAAAAATCATATGCAGGATGCCAAATGAGAATTGTTCCTCTGTATTGTAAGCTTGAGTATATATAGCGATATGCCCGATCTTGGATCTTTAATCTAGGCTTCCTTGGGTAGATTAAAGACCTTTCCTTCTTCTCTTTCAACATCATTAGACTTCTCTTTTGAAGTCATCTTGATTTGGATTTTCTGGATATGGAAAACATACCAAGTCAGCTTCCCAGGATGGAAGTGAGAAAAGCAAGACATAGGTAAATATGCCCCTGAGTGTCACATTTTAGGGAAGATCTTAGGCTTTTAGGGATAAATACACAGTGTAGAGCAGTCCAGTATGGATCTATGGATAATCCACTTTCCCCTGCCACCTCAGAATATCTGCAGTGGTATTCTTTTTTGTGTCCTTGCCTTTTCCAGTTATTTTTTCACTATGGTTTCCCAATAAAAAGGTATTGGATTTTAAATATTGTCTAATTCATGATCCTTTTTTACTGTCAGTCATTTAATAATTTCTATTGCAGAATTTCAAAATGTATCAGTGGCTAATCATTTGTTTATTCTTCAACTTATATTTATCCATGCCTAATGTATACTAGGCAATGTTCTAGGAACTGCATATAAAGTGAATAGAACAGGTATTATTCCTGCCCTGAAGGAGCTTACATTCTAATAACTGATAGATACATTTTAAAAATCAATTCACAAATAAATGCATGATTACCAAGTGTGATAATTTCTATGAAGGACAAATTTTGTTTTGAAGGAGAGTAATGATGAGGATTGTGGTGCCACTTTAGACAGGTTTATTAGAAAAGGTCAATCTGGGGAAGCGATACTTCAGTTGAGACCTGCTACGAAGGAAATTGGTATAAAGAAAGACTAATTGGGTTAGAAGTATTTCCGGCAGAGAAAACAGCATATATGGAGACTCTGAGGTGGGAACAGATGGTCATAGTCTAGGACCTGAAGGAAGGGCACTGTGACTGGACCAAGTAAGTGAGGTTTTGTAGAAGGGCTAATCAAATAGGGAAGGGCCAGATCACATAGGCTCTGATTAACATAAAAATGTGCATTTTGCCCTAAATGCAAAGAGAAACCATTGAAGTATTTTAAGCAGAGGCATGGCATGATTTATGTTTTAAAAGCATCAGTCTATTTGTTGTACAAAGATTTAAGGAAAAAAAGAGAAAACAGGTAATTTAAGAGTACTGTAAGATAATGGAGACTTGAACTAGAATGGTGCAGGCAAGGAGTGGTCAGTTTGAGAGAGGCAATTACAACATCTTTGTGAGAAAATTATACACTCTATTCTCACTTATATGGGAAGCTCAAACAGAGAACGTCTGAGGATAGGTTAGCTTGATATATCATTTCTTAGCACACTATATGAACACTCCTATGTACTAAGAACTGCAGCTAAGTTGAGTGAGATTTGGACACTCAACTCAGTGTTTGCTTTGATTTGCTGGGTGGGTGTACTGATATGCACTTGTATATCTTCCGAGAATCCACTGATGTAGGAGGATTTTGAATCTATTTAGTGGATAATGGTAAATATTGGTAATAAGAATTACTTTCAACTTGGATGGTTTTCTTTTAAAGATTTCCTGATTAAGTAATTTTTTAAAATATTTTTATTTTTATTTTTTTCATAAGTTATTGGGGTACAGATGGTATTTGTTTGCATAAGTTCTTTAGTGGTGGTTTGTGAGATTTTGATGTACCCATCACCCCAGCAGTATACATTGCACCCTATTTATAGTCTTTTATCCCTTACCCCCTTTCGCCCTTCCTCCCAAGTCCCCAAAGTCCATTGTGTCATTCTTATGCCTTTGCGTCCACACTTATGAGTGAGAACATACAATGTTTGGTTTTTCATTCCTGAGTTACTTCCCTTAAAATAATAGTCTCCAATCTCATCCAGATAGCTGCAAAGGCTATTAATTAATTCCTTTTTATGGCTGAGTAGTATTCCATCGTATAAATATACCACAGTTTCTTTATCTACTCCTTGATTGAGGGGCATTTGTGTTGGTTCCACAATTTTGCAATTGCGAACTGTGCTGTAAACATGCATGTGCAAATATCTTTTTTTGAATAATGACTTCTTTTCCTCTGGGTAGATACCCAGTAGTGGGATTGCTGGATCAAATGGTCATTCTACTTTTAGTTCTTTGAGGAATCTCCACACTGTTTTCCATAGTGGTTGTACTAGTTTACATTCCCACCAGCAGTGTAGATGTGTTCCCTTTCACTGCATCTGTCCAATATCTACTGTTTTTTGATTTTTTGATCAAGGCCATTCTTGCAGGAGTAAGGTGTATCACATTGTGGTTTTGATTTGCATTTCCCTAATCATTAGCGATGTTGAGCATTTTTTCATATGTTTTTTGGCCATTTTTATATTTTCATTTAAGAATTGTCTATGTCCTTAACCCACTTTTTGATGGGATTGTTTTTTTCCTACTGATTTGAGTTTGTTGTAGATTCTGGATGTTAGTCTTTTGTCAGATGTGTAGATTGTGAAGATTTTCTCCCATTCTGTGGGTTGTCTGTTTACTCTGCTGATTGTTCCTTTTGCCCTGCAAAAGCTCTTTAGTTTAATTAAATCCCAACTATTTATCTTTGTTTGTTTTTTTTTTTTTTTTTTGAAATGGAGTCTCGCTCTGTCACCCAAGCTGGAGTGCAGTGGTGTGATCTCGGATCACTGCAACCTCTGTTGCCCGGGTTCAAGTGATTCTCCTGCCAAGTAGCAGGGATTACAGGCACCTGCCACTGTGCCTGGCTAATTTTTGTAGTTTTAGTAGAGACAGGGTTTCACAATCGTGGCCGGGCTGCTCTTGAACTCCTGACCTTGTGATCCACCTGCCTCAGCCTCCCAAAGTGCTGGGATTACAGGTGTGAGCCACCGTGCCCAGCCTTATCTTTGTTTTCATAGCATTTGCTTTTGGGTTCTTGATCATGAAATCCTTGCCTAAGCTAATTTCTAGAAGGAGTTTTTCAATGTTGTCTTCTAGAACTTTTATAGTTTCAGGTCTTTGATTTAAGTCTTTAATCCATCTTGAGTTGATTTTTGTATAAGGTGAGAGATGAGGATCCAACTTCATTATCCTACATGTGGCTAGCCATTTATTGAAAAGGGTGTCCTTTCCCTACTTTATGCTTTTATTTGTTTTGTTGAAGGTAAGTTGGCTCTAAGTATGTGGGTTTATTTCTGGGTTCTCTATTCTGTTCCATTGGTTTATGTGCCTATTTTTATACCAATACCATGCTATTTTGGGTGATTACAGCCTTAGAGTATATAGTTTGAAATCAGGTAGTGTGATGCCTCCAGATTTGTTCCATTTGCTTAGTCTTGCTTTGGCTATGTGGGCTCTTTTTTGGTTCCATATAAATTTTATAATTATTTTTTCCAATTCTGTGAAGAATGATGGTGCATTTTGGTGGGGATTGCATTCAATTTTTAGATTGCTTTTGGCAGTATGGTCAATTTCACAATATTGATTCTACCTATCCATGAGCATGGGATGTGTGTAATAGTCAGGGTTCTCTAGAGGAATACAACTAATAGGATATATATACATATATGTATGTATATGTATATATATGTATATGTATATATACACACACATATATATATTTTTATCTCTCTCTAATAAAATATAATATTATAATTTCTCTCTATATATATTATAAAATACTTAGGAATATACCTAATCAAGGAGGCGAAAGACCTATACCAGGAATACTACAAAACATTGCTAAAAGAAATCGTAGATGACACAAACAAATGGAAACACATTGTGTTGGTTAATAGTGAGTGTCAACTTGATTGGATTGAAGGATACAAAGTATTGATCCTGGGTGTGTCTGTGAGGGTATTGCCAAAAGAGAGTAACATTTGAGTCAGTGGACTGGGGAAGGCATACCCACCCTTAATCTGGTGGACACAGTCTCATCAACTACCAGCAAATATAAGGCAGGCAGAAAATGTGTATACACACACACACACACACACACACATATATATATAGAGAAGGAAATCTATATATACATGCGTGTGTGTGTGTGCGTGTGTGTATGCGTGTATATATATATATATATATATATATATGGAGAGAGAGAGATTATTAATAATTAACTTACATGAGCACAGGGTCCCACAATAGGTTGTCTGCAAGCTGAGGAGCAAAGAGAGCTAGTCTAAATCCCAAAACTGAAGAACCTGGAGCCTGATGTTCGAGGGCAGGAAGCATCCAGTATGGGAGAAATATGTAGGCTGGGAGGTTAGGCCAGTCTCTCTTCTTTTCACGTTTTTCTGCCTGCTTTATATTTGCTGGTGGCTGATCAGATTGTGCCCACCAGTTTAAGGGTGAGTCTGCCTTCCCCAGTCCACTGACTCAGATGTTAGTCTCTCTTGGCAATACCCTCATAGACACACCCAGGATCAATACTTTGTATCCTTCAATCCAATCAAGTTGACACTCAGTATTAATCATCACAATGTGTTTCCATTTGTTTGTGTCATCTACGATTTGTTTTTAGCAGTGTTTTGTAGTTTTCCTTGTACAGGTCTTTTGCCTCCTTGGTTAGGTATATTCCTAAGTATTTTATTTTTTTTTTTGCAGCTATTGTAAAAGGGATTGAGTTCTTGATTTGATTCTCTGGTCACTGTTGGTATATAGAAGAGCTACTGATTTGTGTACATTAATCTTGTATCTGGAAACTTTGCTGAATTCTTTTATCAGTTCTAGGAGCTGTCTGGAGGAGCCTTTAGGGTTTTCAGGGTAAATGATCATATCATCAGCAAACAATGACAGTTTGACTTCCTGTTTGCCAATTTGGGTGCCCTTTATTTCTTTCTCTTGTCTGATTGTTCTGGCTAGGACTTCCAGTACTATGTTGAAGAGGAGTAGTAAGAGTGGGTATCCTTGTCTTGTTCCAGCTCTCAGAGGGAATGCTTTCAAATTCTCACCATTTAGTATGACGTTGGCTATGGGTTTATCATAGTCAGCTTTTATTATCTTGAGGTATGTCTCTTCTGGGTTGATTTTGCTGAGGGTTTTAATCCTAAAGGATGGTGGATTTTGTCGAATGTTTTTTATTGCATTTATTGAGATGATCATGTGATTTTTTTAAAAATTCTGTTTATGTGGTGTATCACATTTATTGACTTGTGTACGTTAAGCCATACTTTCATCTTTGGTATGAAACCCACTTGATCATGGTGGACTTTCTTTTTGATATGTTGTTTGATTAGTTAGCTAGCATTTCATTAAGGATTTTAGCATCTATGTTCATTAAGGATATTGGTCTGTAGTTTCCTTTTTTGGTTATGTCCATTCCTGGTTTTGGTATTAGGGTGGTGCTGGCTTCATAGAATAAATTAGGGGAAGTTCCTTCTTTCTATATCTTCTGGAAAAGTGTCAAAGGGATTGGTACCAATTCTTCTTTGAACGTCTGGTAGAGTTCTGTGATTCCATCTGGTCCCGGACTTTTTTGTGTTGGTAATTTTTAAATTACCATTTCAATCTCGCCACTAGTTATTGGTCTGTTCAGGGTATCTAATTCTTACTGATTTAAGCTAGGAGGGTTGTGTTTTTCCATGAATTTATCCGTCTCTTCTAGGTTTACTAGTTTATGTGCATAAAGGTGTTCATAGTAGCCTTGAATGATCTTTTGTATTTCAGTGATGTCAGTTGTAATATCTCCTGTTTTGTTTCTTAATGAGGTTATTTAGATTTTCTCTCTTCTTTTCTTGGTTAATCTTGCTAATGGTCTATCAATTTTATTTATCTTTTCAAAGGAACAGCTTTTTGTTTCATTTATCTTTTGTATTGTTTTTTATTGTATCAATTTCATTTAGTTCTGTTCTGATCTTGATTATTTCCCTTTTTCTGCGGTGTTTGGGTTTGGTTTGTTCTTGTTTCTCTAATTCATTGAGGTGTGACTTTAGGATGTCAGTTTCTGCTCCAGTCTTTTTGATGTAGGCGTTTACGTCTATGAATTTTCCTCTTGGTACCGCCTTTACTGTATTTCAGAGGTTTTGTTAGCTTGTGTCATTATTGTCATTCAGTTCAAACAATTTTTTAATTTCCATCTTGATTATGTTTTTGACCCAATGCTCATTCAGGAGCAAGCTATTTAATTTCCATATATTTGCATGGTTTTGAAGGTTTATTTTACTGTGGTCTGAGAGAGTGCTTGATATAATTTCAATTTTCTTAAATTTATTGAGGCTCATTTCATGGCCTATCATATTGCCTATCTTGGAGAAATTCCATGTGATGTTTAATAGAATGTGTATTCTGCAGTTGTTGGATGAAATGTTCTATATATATCTGTTAAGTTCATTTGTTCCAAGGTATAATTTAACTTTATTGCTTCTTTGTTGACCTTCTGTCTTGATGACGTGTCTTGTGCTGTCAGTGGAGTATTGAAGTCTCCCACTATTATTGTGTTGCTGTCTATCTCATTTCTTAGGTGTATTAGTAATTGTTTTACAAATTTGGGAGCTCCAGTTTTAGGTGCATATATGTTTCAGATTGTGATATTTCCTGTTGGACAAGGTCTTTTACTACTATATAATGTCCCTCTTTATCTCTTAACTGCCGTTGTTTTAAAGTTTGTTTTGTCTGATATAAGAATAGCTGATGAAGTTATTTAATGTTTAATAATCACCCAATTAGCTGCCTACAAATACTCAGATTTTACTAATCACCACTGGAAGCATAGAAAAAGGTGCAAGATATTGTTCCAGCTGTATAACAAACCATCCTCAAAATAGTGGTTTACAACAATAACAGTCATTTATTTTGTTCATAAATATAAAAATTGCTTGGATTCAGCTAGGGAGTTTTTGCTCAGTTCTCTGGTTTTGTCAGAGATGTAACTGTAGACAGATGGCGAATGGAGTTGGGGTTATCTCAAATACTTCTTCACCCTATGCCATGGGCTATTCTGGTGAGATTCAAACAGTTGGTCATAGGAGCATTCAGGACACTCCAGACATGTCCCTCTATTTCTGTGTAGCTTTTCCATGTGGTCTTTCCACATGGTGGTTTAAGGGTAGCGAGACTTCTTACATGGTGGCTAAAGGCTCCGGACATAAGGTCCCATGAGAAAACTGCAGAAACCTAGTCTCAGAAGTCACCTCTGTGGCATTGTGTTTATTGAGGCAGTCACAAGGTTCTACTTAGGTTCAAGGGGAGGGACCTCGGATTCTATCTCTTAGTAAGAGGAATGAGAAAGCATTTGGGAACATGGATTGTTATCACCAAAGACCTGGTCCCTTATTGAAAAAACAAAACAAAACTAAAAACTTACATTTTAGTTGGGCATGACCGAAAGATGACAGTTCTGGAGAGAATTGTGCAGTTTATAATCATATAATAATAATATGTATACTTGATAACACTTTATTTTTAGAAGGTTCATGCTATCCATTTTCAAGCGGGGACTTATGTGATACTTTCTCTGACTAAATTTGTAGCATCAAAAGAAAATTGAAGATTATCTAATTATTTTATTTACCAAACTAATTGAAACCAAATACAATGGACATATACATTGTTTTGTTTAATTAAAATAAGAAGTTGTAATGTTATAAATATTTTTCTTTAGTGACAAACACAAACCATTATTTAAAAAAATAAGCACAAACACTTTAAAATTTGCATTGCTTTAATTCTGTGAAATGAATTTTAATAAACAAAGTCAATAATGTCAGCCAGGTGCATAAAATATATATACGATGCTATTTAACCCAAAATTCTTCCTCTTCTTAATTTTTAGTCCCAAAAAGAGCAATAAGATTTTCTTCTCTTTTAATTCATAAATGATTTAACAATTAAGAATCAATTAAGCTGAGGGTCATTATTTCTATACTTTCTGTACTGGCAACTATTGTTTAATGCAAAAATAAAACACAAACAATAAAGACTTGGACTCTTTTTGTGGTTTCTGATAACTCTAGGCAAAGAGGAACATCTGCTACTAGATGACTATTTTAAAAGCCTCAAAAGTACTTCTGAAAGGTTTTGAGACATTATGATATTATGGAGCGATGGTGGCTTAATGTTATACTAGCATAAATTCCTGTTCATCAAGCAAGAATTGGCCTTAGTGAAGAAGACTGAGAATGTTGTCAAGAAAATGATCTAGAGATGACATCTCATCTGTGGTGGTCTTTAAAATGCTTTTCTAAAAAATTATGTCAATTTCTTATTGAAATTGCCATCTAGTTTGAAGTTTCACTCTCTATTCCAGAAGAAAATTTTGAGTCAAACATGCCTTAATTTAAAGCTATCTTCAACTATTTTACAAAAACAATTTGCTAAGACTACAATTTTCATTTTTAAGTCATCTTAAAAAGCACCCTGTTTTGAATGTCCAAAAAGTAGGCCAGATGTAGTTACTGCATTAATAATGATAATAGTGCATAACTTAAGCTCATCTGTTCAAAACTGTGCTTGTTGCAATTTAATTTTTATTGCCCTTTCTTCAAGAAGGAGGAGAAAGTTAATGCTTAAGACAGTTGACAATCTCATGAGAAGGCTTTATTAGTGGTCATTATGAGATGGCAGAGTGTGTTGAAATTTGTGTAGAATGTTATGTGGGTAGGCCAAATATATTTAATACTGCCCAGTGATGATTAGACTTTATTTCTCAGAACGCAGTCTATTGCTGATGGAAAGGTGATGACTGGGGCCACTACATTTGGGAGAATGCAAGCTTATGCCTCTTTCTTCTTATACTGAACCTTCCAATGCAATTTTTTGAAAACTAAGAAACAAATTCATATTAACATATTAAATACAAACTATGACAGAATATGGAAAAGTTGATTCATTTTGCTGGCTTTTAGGATCTGGAGAAAGCTATTTGTTATTTGGCATTCAGACTAAAACAAAAGAAAATTCTGGCAGTCATTTTACTTTCTGAATATTCAATCTGATTCAAAATTTGGCCTATTTATAGACAATTTCCAGGTATAAGGCATAACTTTAACCTTAAATGGTAGTATAAACAATGTTGTAAATCAAAAAGGGCCTGAGAAGAATAAAATCCATAAATAGCTATTTATACATTACCTTTTGTTAGTCTCAACAAATATGAATTTTATCCATAAGACTTCCTTAATTTCAGCCACCAAAGAAATCCAGTTATAACTGTTACAGAGCCATTGCAACAGGAGCTAAGACAGTTTCAGAGTGAGGCTTCTCAAGTCAATAGAAGTTATGCAGTTAAAGGAACATAGAGTCCAATTTCTGCCTTGTTCTTCAGCCTGGAACTTAACCCAGGACATTATCCCTTTGCTTCTCTTCCTGAAAAGCTTCCAGGAGATGTTTTTCTTTCTTTTTTTTAATTGTATTTTGGGCTCTGGTGTACATGTGCACATCTTGCATCCTGCAGAATTGTTGCATAGGTACATACAAGCCATGGTAGTTTGCTGTCTCCATCCACCCCACCCCGTTGCTGACATCAGGCAATTCTCCTGGTGCTATTCCTCCCAATCCTCCCCGCCCCTCTGCTGTCCTTTCCCTACCCTCCACCCCCACCACCTAGCCCAGTGAGTTGTTCTCTTCCCTGTGCCCAAGTGTTCTCATTGTTCATCACCCACCTATGAGTGAAAACATGCGGTGTTTGGTTTTCTGTTCTTGTGTCAGTTTGCTGAGAATGATGGTTTCTAGATTTATCCATGCCACTACAAAGGACATTAACTCATCCTTTTTTATGGCTGCATAGTATTCCATGGTGTATATGTGCCACATTTTCTTGGTCCAGTCTATCATTGATGGGCATTTGGGTTGGTTCCAGGTCTTTGCTATCGTAAACAGTGCCACAACGAACATACATGTGCATGTGTCTTTATAATAGAGTGATTTATAATCCTTTGGGTATATACCCAGTAATGGGATTGCTGGGTCAAATGGAATTTCTATTTCTAGATCCTTGAGGAATCGCCACACTGTCTTCCATAATGATTGAACTAATTTACACACCCACCAACAGTGTAAAAGCATTCCTATTTCTCCACATCCTCTCCAGCATCTGTTGTCTCCAGATTTTTTTAATGATTGCCATGCTAACTGGCATGAGATGATATCTCAATGTGGTTTTGATTTGCATTTCTCTAATGACCAATGATGATGAGCATTTTTTCATGTTTGTTGGCCTCAGATATGTCTTCTTTTGAGAAATGCCTGTTCATATCCTTCACCCACTTTTGAATGGTTTTTTTTTTTTTTTTTTTTTTTTTGCTTGTAAATCTGCTTTAGTTCTTTGTAGATTCTGGATATTAGCCCTTTGTCAGATGGGAAGATTGCAAAAATGTTTTCCCATTCTGTTCTTTGTCGGTTCACTCTAATGATTTTTTTTTTTTTTTTTTTTTTTTGCTGTGCAGAAGCTCTTAAGTTTAATTAGATTCCATTTATCTGTTTTGGCTTTTGTTGCCATTGCTTTTGGTGTTTAGTCATGAGGTCCTTGCCTGTGCCTATGTCCTGGATGGTGTTGCCTAGGTTTTATTCTAGGAGATCTTAAGTGACCCATAAAGCTCAGCTCCTTTTGTTTTATGTCTTACTGAAAACCAGTACCGTGGCCCCCAAAGGGTTGAGGTTTCCTAGTATCAATGTTGAGGTGAGCACTATCATCTTGTTCTTAGCTGAGTGAAGAGATAATCTGCATTGGAGGTGGGGACAGTTGGAAACTGGCTCCCTGGGACCTTGCATGTAAGGTGGTAGAGAGTGTATCACTACATTTTACTTCTGAGCTGTGATTTATTCAATATGTCCAGAGACTTTTAAAAATCAACTGGAGGTTTCAGTAAATGCCTTGCCTTTAAGATACATAACCTGTGATTAAAAATAACCCATGCTCAAAGCAGGAGAGTGACCTTTGCAAAAGAAGTAATGGGATATTTTGTTCTTTTTACCATGCTGAAATAGGTCTATTTAATCCTGCAAATGGAGTAGAGGAAAAAAAATGTGTGACAATTAAGTGGAACTCAATCAGTATTGGATGTGGCTCACAGTGAGGAGTCACTGTATGTTTAAAATAAATATAGATGCAGAATATCTGAACTGTTTATGTGAATTACAGAAGTGTGGCATATAATGGTCACGTGTGATGACCTTATCTATGTAAATGTGAGTGTACACCATGTGCTGATGGAAAAAAATATGCATTATGTTGCTAGATTCTCCCAGTGTATATTCTCTTTAGGAATTGCCTGAAAACAATGTTACTTTTCTGAAATGATTAGATTTCTATTGGAAGTAGTTTTAGCATTAGAAACTCTTGGTTCTTTGACTTTCAGCAAGACAGGGTTTAGGCTTGAGATTCCCTGAAAAGAACCTGTAAGTTTCTTTTATTCATTCACAATTCTGGGGCAGTTTGGAACTTTAACATATTGCTGCAGGTATGAACTGAAAGAGTTAAGGGACTGACTGCCATGCTGTAAGATCTGCTAACTTACTGCAAAACGGAATATGGTCAATTCAACAGCTAATTGCTATTAGAATTTTTCTTTCTTCCACTGCAACTGATGATTGAAAAAGAGAGTTAAGGTGTATATACTTTATATGGTATTTATTTTATTTTCTAAAAACACTTGCCCCTTCATACTTTCAGATCCCCAGATAAAGTGTTTTGATGAAGGGTAGACTGAAGTAAAGCAGTAGCTCTCATCAGCTGCTTGACATAAAATTATGTCTCTATTTCAAAAGGGGAAAAAAAATGGGAACGGCTGTAAAGGGCCCTGGGTGGCAGGTAAGTGCACTTGAGGGAGATGTGTTGGAGAAGTTGCTTCTAATATGCAAATCCATCCCTAACAATTGCCTAGCCGTAGGGTGGGGTTGGGGGACTTGTTTCTCTCACTGCAGTGAGGTAACAGGGACAAGCTGCCAGGCAGTAAACTCAGTTGTGCATTGAGTTTAGAATGGCGTGCTATGTTTGTTAATGCTACAGCTTTCTTTTCAACTGCCTGCCCACCTTTGTTGGGCAGGAGCTTCTGACTGCTCCTGGAATGCCAAGTGACACGACAAATGATCTGCCAGTGTTTTCCTGTTAGCCCTGTGTAGCGAGGATTTTGCTGATGGATTAGGCCCCAGAAAGTATTAGGAAAGCAGCTTTTTTTTCCTTTGGAATTCTTATAACACTTTGTACTTCTCTATAGTAGAGCAATTATTGGGCTGTATTGTAATTATCTGTGTCTGCCTTTCCCAGTAGACTGAATATCTTGATGGCAGGGTCTTTGACTCATTTATCTTTGTACCCATGGTCTAACTCAGTTTCTGGCACATAGTAAAAATTCAATAAATACTTGTGGACTGAATGAAGAAATGAATGAGAAAAACGTTAATCTAGGCTCTGAGGCCAGAGACCACAACTACATCACTCATAAGACTGCTACCTGTTTCACAACACTTGGCTTATTAGAGGCTAAGTGAATGTGTCTGGGACTGGATAGCCATGTTTTATTCTACAGGACAAGGAGGTATGTGTTCTCTTTCTTTGAAGAAGATGGAAATTTCTGGGCAGTCATTGACTCCAAACCTATCAGAGTGTAAGCATTGTACGATGAGCCTCTCACTCACCTGAATCATCACAATATTTTCTGTATTTGTGTGATTCCTGGATTACAGTCTGCATCCTCCACTAGACGGTGAGTTCAATGACGGAGAGTACATGCATCTGATTTTGCTTACCATCACATTCCCAGGATATAGCATAGTACCTGGTAGAGAGTAAGCACTGCATAAATGAATGAAGGAATTGCTGGAAGCACTAAGATGGCTTCCCTTATTAACACAGGTATTTTTTCCCCTTTTCTGGAGTAGAGAACTATATGTCCATCAGTGTTCTCAGCATTAAGCTGAAAATTGTCTTCAGTTTCCACTGTAGCATTTGAGTATCCAGTTTATTTTTAGAGAGATTTAATAGAATTTCTTCCAATTATTTGGCTAAGTTATTAATTTCTTTAAAAGAAGGTACATCACCAGAGGTAACATGTTGTCTTTTAAAGTACCCAAGTTTGGAAAACTCTGCAGTTTTGATTTTAATGGAGCGCCTCTGTGAACTTTTAAAGGAGTGAGTGTTTGGCTGCTGCACAGGCTTCTCTCAAGGGGAAAGGCCTTTAGAGTGACATTGGGTAATTTAGCCATTAAGGTTAATGTTCGTCTTCTCTCTGTCTATTGAAACTTCTAGGGTAGGCAGTGCAAATAGCTTATCAGGTAGTTTTAAAGGTCATGTGCAAGGAAAAAAAAATCCTGCACTGCTCATGGAAATGTCCTTAGTAATCAGTGCCTGCTTATGGGAGGAGGGGGCTCAGGGACTCTCTCAGCTCATCTATCTTGTCTTTTCCTCCAGGTCACTTTGTGACAGATTTTTGAGTTGGTAGCAGCCCAACCTGGAAGGTAGCTAGCTATGCACATCTCTGGTTTCTACATTAGCAGAGTCAGTAAGTTTTACAAAAATATTTCAACTTTCTCTCTTTTTCTTCAGCCTCTGCACTCTACCTCTGGGGTGAGCCTACAGAGATAAGAGCAAAGAATAAACTTCTCTGTTGACAGCCTGCAGCCCTGGGCAAACCCACTTTTCAGAGAAGGAGTCAGAATAAGGATAATGGTATAGCTTGTCTTTTCCCCTGCTATTACTTTTTCCTTCAGCCTGTGACAAAGCCATGACTCTGTCATCTCTCTGGCCTGCTTCAATCATCTATGGAATATATGAATCAAGCCCTGCCCAGTCAGATCTGATCATATTCTGAATTCCTCATAAGTGGATCCCAAGTTCCTCAAGGAAAATGAAAATGAAAATTTAATTCACCACTCCAGATCCCAGCTGAGATCACCGACCTAGCTTCCTTTGAGATTTCATTGAGTTATTGGTCTTTTGCTTTCTTCTTCTTTCTCTAAGCAGTGAAAAGCATGGGTTGCAGCTGCTTGGGAGATGAAGGAAAACCAAGTTTTAAAAAATGGTAGCTTTGAGGCAGGCATTTAGGAGTGACTCTAACAGCTCTTTCAGAAGAGTGAACTGTACCTTCAGGCTTATTGCAGTCACCCATTGAGAGAGAAATCGCAGAATGGGCCTGCAATAATGATAAAATGAAGAATTCATTCTGCTGCAGTGCATCCACTAGCTGCTTTGCATATGGATTTAGTATTAAGATAAGAGTCTGCTTTTCATTCTGTTTTATTATCTGCTTCTGAGAATACAGCAGCAGGTTTGGAGGATTATATTTTAAAGAAAAAGTTATATTTTCAAAATCCTATTGATGGCTACAACCGCTCCATCGCTGGCTGCCTTTTCCCTCACTACTTCCCTGAATCTTTGCTGGGAATTCTTTCAAATGAAGAATTTTGTTGTTGCTGTTGTTCCTATGTTCAACTTATTTTTGTTTTTTAGAACTCTGGTCTTCCATTTATACTTTTGAGTGGGAACTTGTTGGCAGGCATTTATGAGAGACATCAGAGAAGCACTAGGGCTAGCTAAGCAGACTAATTTCCAAATACTCAGCTCTGAGAATAGTGTAGTTTTGTTTGAATTTTATTTCATCTTGCAATGATGAATTCCACATCTCATGGCTATAGATTTGTTTTTGAGGTGATGACCAAAAGGTACACTGGGGCCTCTTTCATGACATTTAATTTTGAACATCAAACAAGGTAGGAAGGTCTGAAGACTGAAACTAGAAAAGGAATAAAGAATTGAAGTTCTGATGAGACTTTTGAGTCCAAAGTAAGTTTTTATTAACACATGAGTTTTGTCTTGGGAAAAAAAGAAGGGTGAGCCCTTTATCCCCACAGTGTCTTGCAAATGACATTCTCAAGTATGGCAGCCATAATAATAATAACTAGTATATTCTAGGCATCTGCAATATGGTAGACATTAGATATACATACACATATATACATATTCTAACTTTAATAGTCACAATAGCTTAGCAAGATATATATATCTTGACATTTAGATTTTATATATATTTATATATATATGTATCTTGCAGAGCTATTGTGACTATTAAAATTAGAATATGCGTATATTCTAACACTATATCTAATATCTATAATATATAATATACATATTAGAATATGTTTAATATTAGAATATGTGTGCGTGTGTGTATATATATATATATATATATATATATATATATATATAAAATGTATATATAATATCCCTTTTACAGATGAGGAGACTGAGGCTTAGCAAGGTTAAGTTACTAGGCCAATGTTGCATAGTCAGTAAGTGGTTGAATTGTTGCTCTCCAAGCCTATGATATTTTCACTATATGTGACCATCTTTCATGTGATTTAGTGAGGGGATTCAAAAGGTCACTTTGTCCTTCAGTTATCAATGTCCTTTCCCCATATGCCTTATACGGTTGGTTTCACAGAAACTGAAAATAGTTCCATGAATATGGGGATTGCTCCAGGAATTCTGTATTTTTGGATAATTTCCTAGGATACATTATCTTCTGGAGTCAAAATTTAATATCAAATTTGGATTCCATACTGCAAAGATACTCCTGAGATTCCATGTAACAAGCATAACTACAAGGTGGTGAAGATTTATAGTTCAGCTTTCTCAGGATCCTTACTATAAGAAAAGTCTCCTAACTTTCCCTAAAATATAGACTGTGGGTCCCTACATCTTTATTCAAAAAGTAAAATACCATTAGTCTTTCAGAATAAGTTACAGAAAAAAGCTAAAGACCATAAAACCAAAATTTTCCTTCTGTAATTACTAATTGATAGTCTTCTCAGTATGAACACTGTTATGAAGTTTGTACAGCAACATTAACTTCAAATGTTTTTTTAAATATCAAATTTCTGTGTGTGTGTGTGTGTACACATGTGTGTTTTAAGAAATTGTGACAAGGAAGGCACATAGTTTAATTTCAAACTAAGAAGAGGTGACCAGTTGATTGAATTTACCTCTAAATATTCAGGGACGATGTAGGTAATGAAATATATAGTGAAGAAAAACCAATTAGGTTATATAACACATACTTCAAACCCCTGGTAGAAGCTCCAAGAAGCTGAAATAATCATACTCACTTTTTACCTAGGTATGTCCTTCAAATACCATAACGTCCTAACAAGTGGTGCCCCTCCCATGGCTAGAAAGAATAAAGAATTAGTTAAGTTAAGTTGTATTAATTAGCTTTATTGAGTAATAACTTACAGTAGTAAAATTTATCAATCTTAACTGTATACTTTGGTGAGTTTTAATAAATGTATACAGTCATGTAATTCCAACCATGATCAAAATGTAGACATTTCTATCAACTCAAATATTTCCATCAATCCGCGTTACAGTGAATTCCTAACTCTCACCATGGGCCACTGCTTTTTGTCACTATAAATTCATGACAACTCTTTTCTAGAATTGCACATAAATAGAATCATATCAGATATCAATCATTCATTCATATCTGTTGTTACATGTATCAGTAGTTCATTCCTTTTATTGCTGATTAGTATCCCATTGTAGGAATATAACGATTTATCTATTTACCAGTTAATGGGCACTTGGGTACTTTCCACTTTTTGGCTACTGTGACTAATCCTGCTACAAACATTTGTCCACAATTTTTGGTGTGTATATACATTTTCATTTCTCTTGGTTATGTAGCTGGGAGTAGAATGGCTGAATCAAAGGATAGGTGTATGTTTAACAGTATAAGAAACAATCAGTGTATTTCCCAAAGTTGTATGATTTTATGACACAGCAATTTGAGACTTCCAGTTGCTCTACACCCTAACCAACACTTGGTATAGTCAGTATTTTTAATACTAGCTGTTTTAGTGGGTGTGTAGTGGTATGTCACAGTGATTTTAATTTGGACATCTTTAATAACTAATGATTTTGAGCATAATTTCATGTGTTTCTTTTGTCATTTTTATATTTTTTGTGACATATTTTTTCAAATCTTTTGTCCATTTTCTTATTGGGTTGTCTTTTTCTTATCAAATTGTAAGAGTTACTTATAACCTTTGCATACAAGTCTTTAAAACATATATATTTTGCAAATATTTTCCTACAGTCTGTGGCATGCCTTTTCATTTTCTTCATAGTGACTGTTGAAGAGTAGATACTTTTAATATAGGTGAAGTCCAATTTATCTTTCTTCTTTTATAATTTGTGCTTTTTATATTACGTTCAAGAAATATTTGCCAAATTTAAAGTCTCTAAAATTCTCTCCTATGGTTTCTTTACGAAGTTGTATACTCTTAGGCTTTACATATGAATACATGATGCAAGAGGGAGGTGAAGCAAGATGGCAGAATAGAAAGCTCCACTGATGGTGCCTACCACCCCACAAGAACACCAAGTTAACAACTATCTACACAAACACCTTTATAAGAACCAAAAACTAGTTGAGCACTTAGAGTAACTGGTTTTAACTCCATATCACTGAAAGATGTACTGAAGATATAGAAAAAACATCATGAATTATTGATGCCACCCCACCCTCACTCCAGGAATGGCTGCGTGGTTCAGGGAGCCTCTCTGGGCACTGGGAGAGAGAAAACACAGCAACTCTGAGACATTAAACTCAGTGTTGTCCTCTTAGACCAGAAAGGAAAACAAGCCCAAACTCAGCAGACCCCGACCCACAGAGGGAGCATTTAACCAGCCCTACCAAGAGGCGAGTCACTGATCACAGCAGTCCAAACTTGAGTGCCCGCAAACCTTGTCACCAAGGGACAAAGTGCCCCCAGTTTCCAAGCAAATTTGAAAGGCAGCCTAGGCCATAACGACTGCAACTTGCAGGCCAGTCCTAGGGCTGAACTAGGCCCAGAGATAGTAGACTGTGGCGGTGGGGCATGTGAAATACTGACACACAAGGCAGGGAAACCTAGGGGGTGCTGGAATCACCCCTCTCCTAACCACAGGCTACACAGCTCAAAGCTCCAAAAGAGATCTCTTTCCTCCATGTGAGGAGAGGAGAAAGAAGAGAAGGAAGAGTGGGTATATTAGTCCGTTTTCATGCTACTGATAAAGACATACCTGTGACTGGGAAGAAAAAGAGGTTTAATTGGACTTACAGTTCCACATGTCTGGGGAGGCCTCAGAATTATGGCAGGAGGTGAAAGGCACTTCTTACATGGCAGTGACAAGAGAAAAATGAGGAAGAAGTGAAAGCGGAAACCCCTAATAAACCCATCCAATCTCATGAGACTTACACACTATCACGAAAATAGCATGGGAAAGACCAGCCCCCATGATTCAGTTACCTCCCCCTGGGTCCCTCCCACAACAGGTGGGAATTCTGGGAGAAACAATTCAAGTTGAGATTTGGGTGGGGATACAGCCAAACAGTATCAGTGGGAAAGACTTTGTCTTGAATCCTGGATACCAGCTCAGCCACAGCAAGATAGGGCACCAGTCAGAGTCAAGATGCCCCCATTCCAGACCATAGCTCCCAGATGATGTTTCTCAGAAAAAGAAGGGAAACTGCTGCCTTGAAGGAAAGCACTCAGTCCTGGCAATATTCATCAACTGCTAACTAAGGAGGCCCTTGGGCCCTGAATAACCAGCAGTGATACTCAGGTACTACACTGAGAGCATCTGAGACTTACTGGCTTCAGATGAGACTTGGCACATTACTAGCTGTGGTGGCTGTGGGACAAAACAAACCTCCTCCTTGAGAAAAGCAGAAGGTAAAGTAAAGGGGACTTTGTCTTGCACAAAGATGGGGTTGTTTGTTTTTTCTTGTAAATTTGTTTTAGTTCTTTGTAGATTCTGGATATTAGCCCTTTGTCAGATGGGTAGATTGCAAAGATTTTTCCCATTTTGTTGGTTGCTGGTTCACTCTAATGATGGTTTCTTTTGCTGTGCAGAAGCTCTAAAGTTTAATTAGATCCCATTTGTCTATTTTGGCTTTTGTTGCCATTGCTTTTGGTGTTTTAGTCATGAAGTCCTTGCCTATGCCTGTGTCCTGAATGGTATTGCCTAGGTTTTCTTCTAGAGTTTTTATGGTGTTAGGTCTTATGTTTAAATCTTTAATCCATCTGGAGTTAATTTTTGTATAAGGTGTAAGGAAGGAGTCCAGTTTCAGCTTCCTGCATATGGCTAGCCAGTTTCCCAATGCCATTTATTAAACAGGGAATCATTTCCCCATTGCTTGTTTTTGTCAGGTTTGTCAAAGATCAGATGGTTGTAGGTATGTGGCATTACTTCCAAGGCCTCTGTTCTGTTCCATTGGTCTATATCTCTGTTTTGGTACCAGGACCATGATGTTTGGATTACTGTAGCCCTATAGTATAGTTTGAAGTCAGGTAGCGTGATGCCTCCAGCTTTGTTCTTTTTGCTAGAATTGTCTTAGCTATGAGGGCTCTTTTTGGTTCCATATGAAGTTTAAGGTGGTTTTTTCTAATTCTGTAAAGAAGGTCAATGGTAGCTTGATGGGGATAGCATTGAATCTACAAATTACTTTGGGCAGTATGGCCATTTTCATGATATTGATTCTTCCTAACCATGAGCATGGAATGTTTTTTTCCATCTGTTTGCGTCCTCTCTTATTTCCTTGAGCAGTGGTTTGTAGTTCTCCTTGAAGAGGTCCTTCACATCCTTTGTTAGTTGTACTCCTAGGTATTTTAGTCTCTTTGTAGCAATTGTGAATGGGAGATCATTCATGATTTGGCTCTCTGTTATTGGTTTGTAGGAACGCTTGTGATTTTTGCACCTTAATTTTATATCCTGAGGCTTTGCTGAAGTTGCTTATCATCTTAAGGAGATTTTGGGCTGAGATGATGGGGTCTTCTCATTCTGTAGCCATCACCACAGGCCATAAAGAATACTGCCAAACCAGCACTGCTGTTACCTAAGGCCCAAGATTTATTAAGCAGTTTGTGGTGAATGCTGTCTGGCCTGGGACTCACTTTTCAGAGCATTTGGCTCCCCTCTGGTCCAGAGCAGGTCCAGAAATGCTATCCAAGAGTCAAATCACTTTTTAGTGGATGAAGGATATGAACAGGCACTTTTCAAAAGAAGACATTTATGTGGCCAACATAGGAAAAAATGCTCATCATTACTGGCCATTAGAAAAATGCAAATCAAAACCACATTGAGATACCATCTCACACTAGTTAGAATGGCGATCATTAAAAAAATCTCGAGACAACAGATGCTGGAGAGGATGTGGAGAAATAGGAACGCTTTTACACTGTTGATGGTAGTGTAAATTAGTTCAACCATTGTGGAAGACAGTTTGATGATTCCTCAAGGGTCTAGAAATAGAAATACCATTTGACCCAGCAATCCCATTACTGGGTATATACCCAAAAGATTATAAATCATTCTATTATAAAGACATATGCACATGTATGTTCATTGCAGCACTGTTTACAATAGCAAAGACTTGGAACCAACCCAAATCTCATCAAAGATAGACTGGATAAAGAAAATGTGGCACATATACACCATGGAATACTATGCAGCCATTAAAAAGGATGAGTTCATGTCCTTTGCAGGGACATGGATGAATCTGGAAACCATAATTCTCAGCAAACTGATACAAGAACAGAAAACCAAACACCACATGTTCTCACTCATAGGTGGGCGTTGAACAATGAGAACACATGGACACAGAGAGGGGAACATCACGCACTGTGGTCTGTTGCGGGGTGTAGGGGAGCTAGGGGAGTGATAGCAGGAGGTGGGGAGGTTGGGGAGGGATAACAGGAGAAATACCTAATGTAGGTGAAGCGGGGATGGAGGCAGCAAACCACCATGGGATGTGTATACCTATGTAACAATCCTGCAAGATATGCACATGTACCAGAACATAAAGTATAATAAAAAAAAAAAGGGGAGGAAAAAGCAGGAAGGACTGCATCTTGTGAATTGAATGCCAGCAAAGCTGCAATACAATAGAATAACAAGTAGACTTCTAAGGTTTTTTACTCTAGTCCCTGACTTGCATATGCCACTTCTGGGCCCAACCAGGGCCCTGGAGAACTTGCTGCCCTGAATGGAAGGACACAGGACTGTCTGGCTTTGCCATATGCTGGTTTGAGAGCCTCGGGGCCTTGAGAAAACATAAGCAGTAGCCAGGGAGTGGTTATAGCAGGCCTTGGGCAAGACCCAGCATTGTGCTGGCTTCAAGTCTGACCCAGCACAGTTATGGTGGTGGTGACTACAGGGTTGTTTGTGTTACTCCACCTCCAGTGTTAGGTGGCTTAGAATAGAGAGAGAGAGACTCTGCATGTTTGGGAGAAAGTAAGGAAAGAGAACAAGAATTTCTGCCTGGTAATACAGAAAATTCTCCCAGAGATTGGGGAGAATTTTACCAAGAGAGAATTTTGGGGAGAATTTTACCCAAAACCAGTGCAAGAATGCTGAAAATTCCAAAACACAGAATGCCTCTTCTCCTCCAAATGATTGCAACTTCTCTCCAACAAGGGCACAAAACTGGATGGAGAATGAGGTTGATTAAATGACAGAAGTAGGCTTCAGAATGTGGGTAATAACAAACTCCTCTGAGCTAAAGGAGCATGTTCTAACCCAATGCAAGGAAGCTAAGAACCTGGATAAAAGGTTACAGGAACTGGTAACTAGAATAACCAGTCTAGAGAAGAACATAAATGATCTGATGGAGCTGAAAAAAACAGCACAAAATCTTCTTGAAGCATACACAAGTATCAACAGCCAAATCAATCAAGAGGAAGAAAAGATATCAGAGATTGAAGATCAACTTAATGAAATAAAGCGTGAAGACAAGATAAGAGAAAAAAGAATGAAAAGGAATGAAGGAAGCCTCCAAGAAATATGGAATTATGTGAAAAGACCAAACCTATGATTGATTAGTGTACCTGAAAGTGATGGGGAGAATGGAACCAAGTTGGAAAACACACTTCAGTATATTATCCAGGAGAACTCCCCCAACCTAGCAAGGCAGGCCAATATTCAAATTCAGGAAATATAGAGAATACCCCTAAGTTACTCCTTGAGAAGAGCAACCCCAAGGCACATAATCATCAGATTCTCCAAGGTTGAAATAAAGGAAAAAATTTTAAGGGCAGCCAGAGAGAAAGGCCAGGTTACCTACAAAGCAAAGCCCCTAAGACTAACAGTAGATCTCTCTGCAGAAACCCTACAAGCCAGAAGAGAGTGAGGGCCAATATTCAACATTCTTAAAGAAAAGAATTTTAAACCACAATTTCATATCCAGCCAAATTAAGCTTCATAAGCAAAGGAGAAATAAAATCCTTTCCAGACTAGCAAATGCTAAATGGTTTTGTCACCACCAGGCCTGCCTTACAAGAACTCCTGAAGGAAGCCCTAAATATGGAAAGGAAAAACTGGTACCAGCCACTTCTAAAACATACCAAACTATAAAGACCAATAACACTATGAAGAAACTGCATCAACTAATGTGCAGAATAACCAGCTAGCACCATTATGACAGAATCAAATTCACACATAACAATATTAACCTTAAATGTAAAAGGGCTAAATTTTCCAATTAAAAGACACAGACTGGCAAATTGGATAAAGAGTCAAGACCCATTGGTGTGCTGTATTCAGCAGACCCAGGTCACATGCAAAGACACACATAGGCTCAAAATAAAGGGATAGAGGAATATTTTTTCAAGCAAATGGAAAGAAAAAAAAGCAGGGTTTGCAATCCTAGTATCTGATAAAATAGACTTTAAACCAACAAAGATCAAAAGAGACAAAGAAGGGCATTACATAATGGTAAAGGGATCAATGCAACAAGAAGAGATAACTATCCTAAATATATATGCATCTAATACAGGAGCACCCAGATTCATAAAGCAAGTTCTTAGAGACCTACCAAGAAACTTAGACTCCCACAGAATAATAGTGGGAAACTTTAATGCCCCACTTCAATATTAGGCACATCAACAAGACAGAAAATTAAAAAGGATATTCAAGACTTGAAATCAGCTCTTGACCAAGTAGACCTAATAGACATCTACATAACTATCCACACTAAAACAACAGAATATACATTATTCTCAGTGCCACATAGCAATTATTCTAAAATTGACCACATAATTGGAAATAAAACACTCCTCAAGAAAATGCAAAAGAATGGAAATAATAACAAATAGTCTCTTTGATCAAGTGCAATCAAATTAGAAATCCAGATTAAGAAGCTCACTCATCACGACACAACTACATGGAAACTGAACAATCTAATTCTTAATGACTACTGGGTAAATAACAAAATTAAGGCAGAAATAAACAAGTTCTTTAAAACCAATGAGAACAAAGAGACAATGTACCAGAATCTCTGGGACACAGCTAAAGCAATGTTTAGAGGGAAATTTATAACATTTAATGCCCACATCAGGAGGCAGAAAATATCTAAAATCAACACCCTAACATCACAGTTAAAAGAACTGAGAAGCAAGAGCAAACAAATTTAAAAGCTAGCAGGAGACAAGAAATAACTAAGATCAGATCAGAACTAAAGGTGATAGAGACACCTTCAAAAAATTAACAAATCCAGGAGATGGGTTTTTGAAAAGGTTAATAAAGTAGATAGACCACTAGCTAGACTAATAAAGAAGGAAAGAGAGAAGAATCAAATAGACACATTAAAAAATGATGAAGGGGGTATAATCACCACTGATCCCACAGAAATACAAACTACCATTGGAGAATATTATAAATAGCTCTACTTGAATAAACTAGAAAATCTAGAAGAAATGGATCAATTCCTGGACACATACACCCTCCCAAGTCTAATCCAGGAAGAAGTCAAAACCCTGAATAGACCAATAAGAAGTTTCAAAATTCAGGAAGTAATTAATAGCCTACCAACCAAAAAATTCCAGGACCAGACAGATTCACAGCTGAATTCTACCAGAGATACAAAAAGGAGTTGGTACCATTCCTTCTGAAATTATTCCACACAATAGAAAAAGAGAGATTCCTTGCTAATTCATTTTATGAGGCCAGCATCATCCTGATACCAAAACCTGGCAGAGACACAACAACAACAACAACAAAATTTCAGGCCAATATCTCTGATGAACATTGATGCAAAAATCCTCAATAAAATACTGGGAAACTGAATCCAGCAGCACATCAAAAAGCTTATCCACCATGATCAAGTCAGCATCGTCCCTGGGATGCTAGGCTGGTTCAACATATGCAAATCAATAAACATAATCCATCACATAAAGAGAATCGGTGACCAAAACCACATGATTATCTCAATAGATGCAGAAAAGGCCTTTGATAAAATTCAACATTGCTTCATGCTAAAAACTCTCAATAAACTAGGAACTGATGGAACATATCTCAAAATAATAAGAGCTATTTATGACAAACCTGCAGCAAATATCACACTGAATGGGCAAAAGCTGGAAGCATTCCCTTGGAAAACCAGCACAAGACAAGGATGCCCTCTCTCACCACTCCTATTCAACACAGTATTAGAAGTTTTGGCCAGGGCAATAAGGCAAGGGAAAGAAATAAAGTGTATTCAAATAGGAAGAAAGGAAGTCAAATTGTCCCTGTTTGCAGATGACATGACTGTATATTTAGAAAACCCCATAGTCTCAGCCCCAAAACTCCATAAGCTGATAAGCAACTTCAGCAAAGCCTCAGGATACAAAATCAATGTGCAAAAATCACAAGCATTCCTATACACCAATAGTAGACAAACAGAGAGCCAAATCATGAGTGAACTCTCATTCACAATTGCTACAAAGAGAATAAATTACCTAGGAATACAACTTAAAAGGGGCATGAAGTACCTCTTCAAGGAGAACTACAAACCACTGCTCAAGAAAATAAGAAAGGACACAAACAAATGGAAAAACATTCCATGCTTATGGATAGAAAGAATCAATATTGTAAAAATGGCCATACTGCCCAAAGTAATTTATAGACTCAATGCTATTCCCATCAAGCTACCATTGACTTTCTTCACAGAACTAGAAAAAACTAAATTTCATATGGAACTAAAAAAGAGACTGCATAGCCAAGACAATCCTAAGCAAAAAGAACAAAGCTGGAGGCGTCATGCTACCTGACTTCAAACTGTACTACAAGGCTACAGTACAAAACAGCATGGTGCTGGTATGAAAACATATACATAGACCAATGGAACAGAACTGAGGCCTCAGAAATAACACCACACATCTACAACTCTTTGATCTTCGAGAAATCTGAAAAAAGCAATGGGGGAAAGGATTCCCTATTTAATATATGGTGCTAGCAAAACAGGCTAGCCATATGCAGAAAAGAGAAACTAGACCCCTTCCTTACACCTTATGCAAAAATTAACTCAAGCTGGATTGAAGACTTAAATCTAAACCTAAAACCATAAAAACCCTAGAAGAAAACCTAGGCAATACCATTCAGGATGTAGGCATAGGCAAAGACTTCATGACTAAGAAACCAAAAGCAATTGCAACAAAAGCCAAAATTGACAAATGGGATCTAATTATACTAAAGAGCTTCTGCATAGGAAAAGGAACTACTATCAGAGTGAACAGGCAACCTACAGAATGGGAGAAAATTTCTGCAATCTATCCATCTGACAAAGGGCTAATATTCAGAATCTACAAGGAACTGAAACAAATATACAAGAAAAAAAGCAACCCCATAAAAAAGTGGGTAAAGGCTATGAACAGACATTTCTCAAAAGAAGACATTTATGCAACCAACAAACATATGAAAACAAGCTCATCATCACTGGTCACTAGAGAAATGCAAATCAAAACCACAGTGAGATACCATCTCACGCCAGTTAGAATGGTGCTTATTAAAAAGTCAGGAAACAACAGATGCTGGAGAGGATGTGGAGAAATAGAATTGCTTTTACACTGTTGGTGGGAGCGTAAAGTAGTTTAACCATTGTGGAAGACAGTGTGGCGATTCCTCAAGGATCTAGAACTAGAAATACCGTTTGACCCAGGAATCCCATTACTGGATATATAACTAGAGGATTATAAATCATTCTACTATGAAGACACATGCACTCATTTGCTTATTACAGCACTATTCACAATAGCAAAGACTTGGAACCAACCCAAATGCCCATCACTGATAGACTGGATAAAAAAAAATGTGGCATATATGCACCTTGGAATACTATGCAGCCATAAAAATAATGAGTTCATGTTCTTTGTAGGGACATGGATGAAGCTGGAAACCATCATTTTCAAGAAACTAACACAGGAACAGAAAACCAAACACCTCATGTACTCACTTATAAGTGGGAGCTAAACAATGAGAACACATACACACCAGGAGGAGAACATCACACACCAGGGCCTGTTGGGGGATTGGGGACAAGGGAAGGGAGAACATTAGGGCAAATAATGTATGTGGGGTTTAAAATCTAGATGATAAGTTGATGGGTGCAGCAAACCACCATGGCATATGTATACATACGTAACAAACCAACACATTCTGCACATGTATCCTAGAACTTAAAGTGTAATAAAAAATATAATTAAAAAGATCAGAGTAGAAATAAGCAAAACTGAAATGAAGAAAATGATACAAAAATATAATGAAACAAAAAGTTGCTTTCTTGAAAAGTAAAACAAAACTGACAGACCTTTAGCCAGAGTAAGAAACAAAGAGAGAAGATCCAAGTAAATAAAATCAGAAATGAAAAAGGAGACATTAAACTGATACTGAAGAAATTCTAAGGATCATTACTGGCTAGTATGAGAAACTATATATGCCTATTAATGGGAGAATCAGGAAGAAATTGACAAATTGTGAGATACATACAACCTACTTAGATTGAAACAGGAAGAAATCCAAGACCTGAACAGGCGGATAATAAGTAACGAGATTGAAGCCATATCAAAAAGTCTTCCATCAAAGGAAATCCTGGGACCTGATGGCTTAGCTGCTGAATTCTGCTAATACCAATCCTACTCAAACTATGCCAAAAAATAGAAAAGAAGGGGAACACCTCCAGACTCCTTCTCTGAGGTATTACCCTCGTACCAAAACCTGACAAAGATACATGATAAAAAGAAAACTATAGGCCAATATCTCTAATGAATATTCATGCAAAAATCCTTAACAAAATCCTAGCAAACCAAATTCAAGAATACATTAGAAAGATCATTCATCGTGACCAAGTTGGATTTATCCTAGGGATGCAAGTTTGGTTCAGATCAATCAGTGTAATACATCATATCCTTCAACAGAATGAAGGATAGAAACCATATGATCATGTTGATAGATGCTGGAAAAGCATTTGATAAAATTCAACAGGACTTCATGATAAAAACACTAAAAACCTGGGGATAGAAGGAACATACCTCAACATAATAAAAGTCATATATGACAGACCCACAGTTATAGCGTACTGAATAGGGAAAAACTGAAAAACTCTCCTCTAAGATTGAGAACAGGACAAGGATGCCCTCTGTCACCACTGTTATTCAATATCATACTAGAAGCCCTAGAGAGAGCAATCAGACAAGAGAAAGATATAAAAGGCATCCATATTGGAAAGAAAGAAGTCAGATTTTTCTTATTTGCAGATAATGTTAAACTTGGAGAAACCTAAAGATGCCACAAGAAAACTTAGAACTGACAAGCAAATTTAGTAAAGTTGCAGGATACAAAATTAACATACAAAAATTACTAGTGCTGCTTGGTTAAAATAACCAAGTAGAAGCAGCTGCAGTGCATGGCACTCATGGAGAACTAAAAGGGAGAGTGAATATAGCACCTTTAACTGAAATATCTGGTTATTCCCATTGCGACTGATCAGGAAAACAACCTGACCCATGGAGAATAAGGAAAAGCAGGGTGTGGCAATGGCCCACCTGGGAGTGATATGGAGCCAAAGGAAGCAGTAAGTGAATGTATGACCCTGGGAAACCACACTTCTATAGATCTTTGCAACCCTTGGACCAGGAGATCCCCTTGTGAGCGCATGCAACCAGAGCCTTGGGTTTAACACGCAGAGCTGTGTGGAGTCTCAGCAGAGCATCTGCTCAGACATGCACAGAAACCTAGGAGTTTTACATACTCCAGACCTGGGATCCCCAGGAAGGTGAGAGATTCATACATACCCCTAGGAGAAGGCTGAATTCAGGGGTATGAGCAGCTTTGGTCTGTGGGCCCCACTTCCATGGCACCGCACAAGATAAGACCCATCGGCTTGGAATTCTATCCAGTCACCAGCAACAGGGTGGAATCTGCCTGAGACAAGATGAAGCCCCTGTGGAGATGGGCAGGCCATCATCTTTGCTGTTTGGTCAACTCAGCTGTTCCAGCCTGTGGGCTTTGGACAGTCCAAATGGTTTGGACAAGGAAAGTTCCCTCCTCCCAGTGCAAAACATCTGCTTTGCCAGAATGTGGCTAGACTGCTTCTTTAAATGGGACCCTGATCCATTCCTCTGCACTAAATGGGACCTCTCAGCTGGGGCCTCTAGTCACCCCCACTCACTCATATTCTGTGGACAGAACTCTGATCTCTCCCTGGAATGGAGTTTTCAGTGGGAGGGGCAGGCCACCACCTTGGTTGTTTGGATGACTCAGCAGTCCCAGCCTGTAGGCTTTGCAGAGTCCAAGCTGACCAAGGCAGAGGCAGTTCCCTAGCATGGCATAGCTATTTTGTTGAGACAAGGCCAGATGGCTTCTTTAAGTGGGATCTCAATCCATTCCCCCTCATTGGGCAGGACCTCCCAGCCAGGGTTTCCCACCACCCCTGCCCACCTATATTCTATGAACAGAGCTCTGATCTCTTTCTGGAAAGGAGTGCTGAGGGGGAGTGTTAGGCTGCCATCTTGGTTGTTTGGAAGACTCAACTGTTCCATCCTGTGGGCTTTTGAGAGCCCAAGCTGTTGGGGCAGAGGTGGCTTCCCAGCATGGCATGGCTGTTTTGATGAGGTGTGGCCAGTCTGTTTCTTCAAATGGGACTCCAATCCACTCCTTCTCATGGATTGGGTCCTCCCAGTCTGGGCCTCTGCCCACCCCACCTGTGTTCTATGGCTGACAGAGTTCTAATTTTTCCCTGGGATAGGGTGCCTTGGGGTGGGGTAGGCTGTCACCTTTGCTGATGGGCATCTCAGCTGTCCAGCATGAGGGCCTTAGAGAGTCCAAACTGATTGGGAGCTGAAGGGATCCTCAACACAGCACAGCTGCTCTACCAAAATGCAGCCAGATTGCTCTTTTAAGCGGGTCCCTGATCTCATTCCTCCTGACTAGGTGAGACCTCGCAACTGGGGTCTTGGGCCACATCCTACAGGCATGTTCAGGCCATCAACAGGTCAGTACCCCTCTGGGACAGAGCTTCCAGAAAAAGGGACAGGCTGCAGTCTTTGCTGTTCTGCAGCCTTCACTGGTGATACCTTCAGGTACTGGAAAAACCGAGGTTACTAGGGTCTGGAGTGGACCCCCAGCAAACTGCAGTAGCTCTACGGAAGTGTGGCCTAACTGTTAAAAGAAAAGCAAACATACAAATAACAACAATAAAAAATACAAAACCCCATCCAAAGGTCAGCAATCTCAAATATCTAAGGTAGATAAACCCACAAAGATGAGAAAGAGTCAGCACAGAAATGTTAAAAACTCAAAAAGCCAGAGTGACCTCTTTTGCTCCAAATGACCACAACACCTCTCTAGCAAGGGTTCAGAAATGGGCTGAGGCTGAGGTGACTGAAGTGACAGAATTAGTCTTCAGAATGTGGATAAAAATGATGTTCACTGAGCTAAAGGAGCATGTTTTACCCGAATGCAAAGAAGCTAAGAATCGTGATAAAACAACGCAGGAGCTGACGGCCCAAACTGCCAGTATAGAGAGGAATGTAACTGGCCTAATAGAGCTGAAAAGCACATTACAAGAACTTCACAATGCAATCACAGGTATTTATAGCACAATATACAAGCAGAGGAAAGAATCTCAGAGCTTGAAGGCTGTCTTTCTAAAATAAGACAGTCAGAGAAGAATAGAGGAAAAAAAGAATAAAAAGGAATGAACAAAACATCCAAAAAATATGAGATTATGTAAAGAGACCAAATCTATGACTCACTGGGGTACCTGAAAGAAACAGGGAGAGTCAAACCAATTCGGAAAACATATTTCAAGATATTGTCTAGGAGGACATCCCCAACGTATATAGACAGGCCAACATTAAAATTCAGAAAATGAAGAGAAGTCCAGTAAGATAATTCACAAGAATATTATCCCCAAAATACATAGTCATCAGATTCTCCAAGGTCAAAATGAAAGAAAAATGTTAAGGACAGCCAGAGAGAAAGGCCAGGTCACCTACAAAGTGAAGTCCATCAGACTAAAAGTAAACCTCTCAGCAGAAATCTTACAAGCCAGAAGAGGTTGAGGGCCCATATTCAACATTCTTAAAGAAAAGAATTTCCAACCCAGAATTTCATATCCAGCCAAACTAAGCTTCATAGGCAAAGGAGAAATAAGGTCTTTTTCAGGTAGGTGGGAAATAGCGACTGTTTGAAGGAGCTGGTTCTGTTGCTGCTGCAGGGTGAGTGGAAAAGACACCATGCATGTGTAGTTGGGACCAACTCAGGAGCCTGAGGACACTTCTCTGTCATCACAGTCAGTTTTATATGTGGTACCATAAAAGATGAGGGTGAGACTCCAATAAACATGGGACTATGTGAAAAGACCAAATCTTCATTTGATTGGTGTACCTGAAAGTGATGGGGAGAATGGAACCAAGTTGGAAAACACTCTTCAGGATATTATCTAGGAGAACTTTTTCAACCTAGCAAGGCAGGCCAACATTCAAATTCAGGAAATGCAGAAGAACATCACAAAAATACTCCTCAAGAAGAGCAACCCCAAGATAAGGTTGAGAACATAGGAAGCTTCTCAGCAGTCAAATCAAATCCAAACGCAACTCACTACCAGAGCAAAGAGGAAATATTCAGAGGCTGATGAAGCCTACTATCAGGAGGAGAGAAAACACTGAAGAATGAAACTGGCTTGTCTTCAATTAAAAAAACCATTAAAGGAAGCACACCTAAGGAAGAGAGAGAAAATCCTTTAAAATGGAGTAGAATCAAACTTGATATAGATAGCAATTTGATCATGTCAACACCAAGAGCAGGAGAGAAATCTAACAAACAGATATCATGAGTAAGATGGAAATGTCAAGTAAATGGAGAAGCTGGTAGTTATGGAAAGACAAATCAACTTATAAAATAAAATGGAAAATTAGAAAATAGTCCTTCCTCTGGCAGTTCTCCAAGGACTACTTTGTGGGGGACCATATTTTCTCTTCAGCTTTTTTTCATCAACAAATAAAAATGGAACATCAGGATCAGATTCTCCAGGACACACTGTGGAAGTTGAAGAAATGGTAAAACAACCTGATATGGGACAGGTGGATGAGATCACTACCAGTACTACTACATCAACTAATGGAGCAGCCAACGCAAATCAAGCAGTTCAGGTGAAACCATCAATTAAACAATGGTTTAGCAGAAACAGTAATCATGATATCTCACCCCTTACAGCACTAGTAATTCCAAATAGTGGTTATTCATCATCCCACACAGAGGCTACCTACGAAGAAGGCTAGGAAGTATTTTGCCCCTATTATTTCATGAAACATGTCTCGCCACTGACAGAAGAACAATTAAATAGGAAACCTGCTCTTTTGTTGAAAACAAGAAGCACACAGGAATTCTCCCTAGATTTAGATTTGGATGAAACACTAAGGGCACTGTAGTCTAAATGAGCTAGAAGATGCAGCACTTACTTTTCCAGTCCTTTTCTATGATGTCATTTATCAGGTTTATGTGAGATTAAGACCATTTTTCAGGGAATTCCTGGAGTAATTTTTCAGATAGATGAGATTATTCTTTTTACTGCTTTTAAGAAGGTGTATGCAGGCAAGTTACTGAACATACTAGACTCTAAAAAGCAAAGGGTCAAGCACCGATTTTTCTGTGATCATTGTGTTTGTGCAAGGAAAATATATAAAGGACTTAAATATTATTGGAAGAGATCTTTCAAAAACTCTAATAATTGACAACTCACCACAAGACTTTGCATATTAGCTTTCTAATGGAATCCCTATAGAAAGTTGGTTTATGAATAAAAATGACAATGAACTCCTAAAATTAATTTTACTCCTGGAGAAGCTTGTATAACTGAGTGAAGATGTTCGACCACACATCGGAGACACATTTCACTGGCATGATTTGCTGACCCAAGATTAAGTACCAGGACTTGTCAAATCACTGAAGGAGGAGAGACTTTGGGATTCTTTTGGACTAAGACAAAAGCATTGCCATTACTATTGAAATTTTGCATTTTTGTACCCTGTTTTGCTTGTCTTATTCTTGGTGCCCAATAATAATAAAGGGTTACAGAAAGAGGCTTTATCCATCTCCAATGGAATGCATACAGTAGGTAGGCTAAAACAGACGAGTCTTTAGAGCTAGTGCAACTCCTGTGAGTTTATTTTTAATGTACAGGAAGGACATCTGCAGTTTATAAAGAATTCTGTTTCTGCCACCAGAAGTTTGGCCTGTAGTCACACAGGATTTTATGATAATCACAGAGATGAAAATGGGCTTTTATTTTCTCCCTGTTTGGGGTTTATAGCCACTTTTTTGTTACTTTATCATTCTCATTTTATTTTTCCTGTTAAGGTTTATAACGTGTTTACATTTTTGACCTGTATTAGATTAAAATTTCATTATGCATTCCTTTTAGTTGAGGCATTTCATAGTTTTCTAGAAATAGTCCATTTTCATGCTTTTAATTTTTAATTTTTTAATTTTACTTTAAGTTCTGGGGTACATGTGCAGGAAGTGCAGGTTTGTTACATAGGTATACATGTGCCATGGTGGTTTGCTGCACCCTTCAACCTGTCATCTAGGTTTTGAGCACTGCATGCATTAGGCACTTGTCCTAATGCTATCCCTCCCCTAGCCCCTCATCACTGACAAGCCCCAATGTGTGATTTTCCCCTCCCTGTGTCCATGTGTCCTCATTGTCCAAGTCCCACTTATGAGCAAGAACATGCGGTATTTGGTTTTCTGTTCCTGTGTTAGTTTGCTGAGGATGATGGCTTCCAGCTTCATCCATGTCCCTGAACTCATTATTTTTTTATGTAAATGAACTCATTATTTTTTTATGGCTGCATAGTATTCCATGCCATACATGTACCACATTTTCCTATCCAGTATATCATTGATGGGCATTTGGGTTGGTTCCAAGTCTTTGCTATTGTGAATAGTTCTGCAATAAGAAAATGTGTGCATGTATCTTTATAGTAGAATGATTAATTAATCCTTTGTGTATATACCCAGTAATAGGATTGCTGGGTCAAATGATATTTCTGGTTCTAGATCCTTAAGGAACAGCCACACTGTCTTCCACAGTGGTTGAACTAATTTACACTCCCACCAACAGTGTAAAAGCATTTCTATTTATCCACAGCCTCACCAGCATCTGTTGTTTCCTGACTTTTTAATGATCACCATTCTAACTGGTGTGAGAGGATATCTCATTGTGGTTTTGATTTGCATTTCTCTAATGACCAGTGATGATGAGCCTTTTTTCATATGTTTGTTGGTTGCATAAATGTCTTCTTTTGAGAAGTGTCTGTTCATATACTTTACCTAATTTTTGATGGGGTTGTTTGTTTTCTTCCTGAAAATTTGTTTAAGTTCCCTGTAGATTCTGGATATTAACCCTTTGTCAGATGAATAGATTGCAAAAATTGTTTCCCATTCTTTAGGCTGCCTGTTCACTCTAATTATATATATATATATATATATATATATATATATATATATATATATGTATCTGTGCAGAATCTGTTTAGTTTAATTAAATTGCATTTGTCAATTTTGGCTTTTGTTGCCATTGCTTTTGATGTCTTAGTTATGCAGTCTTTGCCCATGCCTATGTCCTGCATGGTATTGCCTAGATTTTCTTCTGGGGTTTTTATAGTTTTAGGTTTTACATTTAAGTCTTTAATCCCTCTGGAGTTAATTTTTTTGTAATGTGTAAGGAAGGGGTCCAGTTTCTGTTTTCTGCATATGGCTAGCCAGTTCTCCCAGGACCATTTATTAAATAGGGAACCCTTTCCTCATTGCTTTTTTTTTTTTTGTCAGGTTTGTCAAAGATCAGAGGGTTGTAGATGTGTGGTATTATTTCTGAGGCCTCTGTTCTGTTCTGTTGGTCTACATATCTGTTTTGGTACCAGTACCATGCTCTTTTGGTTACTGTACCCTTGTAAGTTAGGTTGCGTGATTCCTCCAGAGTTGTTCATTTTGCTTAGGATTGTCTTGGCTATATGTGCTTTTTTTTGGTTCCATATAAAATTTAAAGTAGTTTTTTCTTCTAATTCTGGAATAAAGTCAATGGTAGCTTGATGGAGATAGCATTGAATTTGTAAATTACCTTGGGCAATATGGCCATTTTCGTGATATTGATTCTTCCTATCCATGAGCATGGAATGTTTTTCCATTTGTTTGTGTCCTGTCTTATTTCCTTCAGCAGTGGTTTGTTGTTCTCCTTGAATAGGTACTTTTTGCCCCTTTTAAGTTGTATTCCTAGGTATTTTATTCTCTTTGTAGCAGTGGTGAATGAGATGTAGGAAAGTTTACCAAGCAAATGAAAAACAGAAATAACCAGGGGTTGCAATCCCAGTTTCTGACAAAACAAAGTTTAAACCAACAATGATCAAAAAAGACAAAGAAGGGTATTACGTAATGGTATAGGGTTCAATTTAAGAAGAAGAACTAACTATCCTCAATATATAGGCACTCAACACAGGAGCACCCAGATTCATGAAATACGTTCCTAGAGACTTTTGAAGGGGCTTAGATTCTCACTCAATAACAGTGGGTGAGACTTTAACACTCCACTGACAATATTACACTGTCATTGAGACAGAAAATTAACAAACATTCCGGACCTGAACTCAGCTCTGGATTAAGTGGACCTGATAGGTATCTACAGAACTCTCCACCCAAAAACAACAGAATATACATTCTTCTCATCACCACAGTGCACTTACTCTAAAATTGATTACATGATGAGAAGGTAAACACTCCTCAACAAATGCAAAATAATTGAAATCATAGCAAACAGTCTCACAGACCACAGTGCAATCAAATTAGGACTCAAAATCAAGCAATTCACCCAAAACCGTACAACTACATGGAAATTGAACCATCTGCTCTTAAATGACTTTTGGATAAATGATGAAATTAAGGCAGAAATCAAGAAGTTATTTGATACTAATGAGAATAAAGATAAAATGTACCAGAATCTATGGGACTCAGCTAAAGTAGTGTTAAGAGGGAAATTTATGGCACTAAATGCCCACATCAAAAAGCTAGAAAGATCTCAATTTAAAAAGTTAACATCACAAATGAAAGATCTAGAGAACCAGGATCAAATAAACCCCAAAGCTAGGAGAAGACAAGAAATAACCAAGATCACAGCTGAACTGAAGGAGAGAAACAAAAAACCCTTCAAAAAATCAAATAATCCAGGAGCTGTTTTTTTTTTAATTAATAAACTAGATAGACCTCAAGCTAGATGAATAAAAAAGAACAGAGAGAAGAATTAAACACAATCAGAAATGATAAGAGGGATATTACCACTTACCCCATAGAAATAAAACAACCATCAGAGAATACTATAAATAGCTCTATGCACATAAGCTAGAAAATCTAAAACAAAAAGAGGATACATTTCTGGACACATACACTCTCTGTATTAGTCTATTTTCACACTGCATTATGTGTAAAATATATGCTGTAAAGAACTACCTGAGGCTGGGCATGGTGGCTCATATTTGTAATCCCAGCACTTTGGAAGGCTGAGGCAGGTAGATCACTTGAGGTCAGGAGTTCAAGACCACCCTGGCCAACATAGTGAAACACTGTTTTTACTAAAAATATAAAAGTTAGCCAGGCATGGTGGCACATGCCTGTAATCCCAGCTTCTGGGGAGGCTGAGGCGGGAGAATCACTTGAACCCAGGAGTCGGAAGTTTCAGTGGGCTGAGATCTTACCGTTGCACTCCAGCCTGGGCCATGAAGCAAGACTTCATCTAAAAAAAAAAACCTACCTGAGACTGGGTAATTTATATAGAAAACAGGTTTAATTGATTTACAATTCCACAAGGCTGGGGAGGCCTCAGGAAACTTACGATCATGGAGGAGGGCAAAGGGGAAGCAAGGTACGTCTTACATGGTGGCAGGAGAGAGAGAGTGAAGGGGGGAGTGGTACACTTTTAAACCATCAGATCTCATGAGAATTTACTCATTATCATGAGAACAGTATGGGGAAAACTTGTTCCCATGATCCAATAATCTCCTACCAGGCTGCTCTCTTAACATGTGGGAATTACCATTTAAGATGAGATTTGGGTGAGACACACAGCCAAACCATATCATTCTGCCCCTTTCCCTATGAAATCTCATGTTCTTACATTTCAAAACACAATCTTGACTTCCCAACAGTTTCCCAGTCTTAACTCATCCCAGCCTTAACTCAAAAGTCCAAGTCCCAAGTCTCATCTGAGACAAGGCAAGTCACTTCTGCTTATGAGCCTGTGAAATAAAAAATGTTAGTTACCTCTAAGATACAATGGGGTATAGGCATTGGGTAAATGCTCTCATTCCAAAAGGGAGAATTTGGCCAAAACAAAGTGACTACAGGCCCTATGCAAGTCTGAAAAGTAGCAGGGTGGCCATTAAATCTTAAAGCTCCAAAATCTCCTTTGGCTCCAAGTCTCACATCCAGGGCATGCCGATGCAAGAGGTGGGCTTGCAAGGCCTTGGACAGCTCCATCTCTGTGGCTCTGCAGTATACAGCCCTAAGGCTGCTTTCATGAACTAGCATTGAGTGACTGCATCTTTTCCGGTTGCATGGTGCAAGCTATCAGTAGATCTACCATTCTGTGGTATGGTGGATGATGGCCCTCTTCTCACAGGTCCACTGGACTGTGCCTCAGTGGGGACTTTGTGTGGAGGCTCCAAATCCAAATATCTCATCAGCACTACCCTAGTAGAAGTTCTCCATGAACTCTCTGCCCTTGAAGCAGACTTCTGTCTGGATGTTCAGTCATTTCCCTACATCCTCTGACATCTAGGTGGAAGCTGCCAAGCCTCAACTCTTGAGCTATGTAAACCCACAGGCTGAACACCATGTGGAAGTCACCAAGGCTTGGAGCTTTGATATGGTTTGTCTGTGTCCCCACCCAAATCTCATTTTGAATTCCCGTCTGCTGTGGGAAGCACCCAGTAGAAGGTAATTGAATCATAGGTACAGGTCTTTCCCATGCTGTTCTCATAACAGTCAATAATTCTCATGAGATCTGATGGTTTTAAAAAGGGGAGTTTTCCTGCACAAGCTCTCTTCTCAATTCTGCCACCATGTGAAGTTTATCTTTCAGCTTCTGCCATGATTGTGAGGTCTCCCTAGCCACGTGGAACAGTAAGTCCAGTAAACCTCTTTCTATTGTAAATTGCCCAGTCTCAGATATGTTTTTATCAGCAGGATGAAAATGGACTAATACAGTAAATTGGTACCAGTAGAGTAGGGCATTGCTCAAAAGATACCTAAATGCATGGATGCAACTTTGGAATTGAGTAACAGGCAGAGGTTGAAACAGTTTGGAGGGCTCGAAAGAAGAGAGGAAAATATGGGAAAGTTTGGAACTTCCTAGATACTTGTTGAATGGCTTTGACAAAAATGCTGTTAACGATATAAACAATACAGTCAAGGCTGAGGTGGTCTCAGATGGAGATGAGAGACTTGTTGGGAACTGGAGCAAAAGTGACTCCTGTTTTGTTTTAGCAAAGACACTTGTAGCATTTTGCCCCTGCCCTAGACTTTTGTGGAACTTTTAACTTGAGATAGATGATTTAGGGTATTTGGTGGAAGAAATTTCTAAGCAGCAAAGAATTCAAGAGATGAATTGGGTGCTGTTGAAAGCATTCAGTTTTATAAGGGAAGCAGAGCATAAAGGTTTGGGAAATTTACAGCCTGACAATGTGCTAGCAAAGAAAATCCTGTTTTCTGAGGAGAAATTCAAGCTGGCTGCATACATTTGCATAAGTAATGAGAAGTCAAATATTAAAAAGAAAACATGATTTCATAGGCTGGGCCCAGGGTCCCCATGCTGTGTTTAGCTTAGGTACTTTGTTCCCTGCATCCCAGCCACTCCAGCCATGATGAAAAGGGGCCAAGGTACAGCTTGGACCATGGTTTTGGAGGGTGAAAGACTTAAGCCTTGACAGCTTTTATGTGGTGTTGAGCCTGTGGGTGTCCAGAAGTCAAGAATTGAGGTTTGGGAACCTCCATCTAGATTTCAGAGGATATATGGAAATGCCTGGATGTCCAGGCAGAAGTTTGCTGAAGGGGTGGGGCTCTCATGGAGAACCTCTCCTATGGCAATGCAGAAGGGAGACATGGGATCAGAATCCCAACACAGGGTCCCTACTGGGGCATTGTCTAGTGAAGCTGTAAGAAGAGGGTCAGCATCTTTCAGACTCCAGAATGGCAGATCCACTAACAGCCATGTAGAAAAGCCACAGACACTCTATGCCAGCTTGTGAAAGCAGCCAGGAGGGAGACTATACCCTGCAAAGCCACAGAAGTGGAGCTGCCCAAGACCATGATAACCCACCTCTTGCATCAGTGTGACCTGGATGGGAGACATGGATTCAAAAGAGATCATTTTGAAGCTTTATGATTTCACTGCCCTGCTGGATTTGGGACATACATGGGGCCAGAGCCCCTTTGTATAGGGTCAATTTCTCCCATTTGGAATGACTGTATTTACCCAATGCCTATACCCCCATTGTATCTAGGAAGTGACTAACTTGCTTTTGGATTTTATAGGCTCATAGGTGGAAGGGACTTGCCTTGTCTCAGATGAGACATTGAACTGTGGAATTCTGAGTTAATGCTGAAATGATTGAAGACTTCGGGGGACTGTTGGAAAGGCATGGTTGATTTTGAAATGTGAGGACATGAGATTTTTGAGGGGCCGGGGTGAAACAATATGGTTTGGTTTTGTCCCCACCCAAATCTCATCTTGAATTCTCATGTGTTGTGGGAGGGACCCAGGGAGAGGTAATTGAATCATGGGGGCAAGACTTTCCTATGCTATTCTCATGATATTGAATAAGTCTCTTAGATCTGATGGTTTTAAAAAGGGGAGTTTCCTTGTACAAGCTCTGTTCTCTTGTCTGCTGCCATGTGAGACATGCCTTTCACCTTCCACCATAATTGTGAGGCCTCCCCAGTCACGTGGAACTGTAAGTCCAAAAACCTCTTCCTTTTGTAAATTGCTCAGTTTTGGGTATGTCTTTATCAGCAGCATGAAAACAGACTAATAGAGGCTTGTACCCTCTGAAGCAATGGCCTGAGCTGAAGTAGCTGGGATGCAGGGCACCAAGTCCTGAGTCTGCAGAGAGCAGCCAGGACCCAGGCTTGGCCCAGGAAACCATCTTTTTCTTTTAGACCTTTGGGCCTGTGTTGGGTGGGGTTGCTGCAAACATCTCAGGAATGCCCTGGAGACATTATTCCAAATGTCTTGGCTATTAACATTCAGCTCCTTGTTGCCTATGCAAATTTATGCTTCCTGCTTGAATTTTTCCTCAGAAAATTTATTTTTTTTTCTAGGGCATGGTCAGGCTGCAAATTTTGCAAACGTTTATGCCCTGATTCCCTTTTAAACCTAAGTTCCAGTTTCAGATCATCTATTTGTGAACACATATTACTATATGCTGTTAGGAGCAGCCAAACCACATCTTGAGCACTTTGATACTTAGAAATTTCTTCTGCCAGATAGCCTAAATTATCTCTCTCAAGTTAAAAGTTCCACGGATCTCTAGGACTGGGGCAAAATGCCACTAGTCTCTTTTCTCCAGTTCCCAACAAGTTCCTCATCTCTATCTGACACCACCTCAGCTTGGGCTTCACTGTCCATATCACTATCAGCATTTTGGTCACAACCATTTAACGAGTCTCTAGAAAGTTCCAAACTTTCCCACATACACCTGTCTTCTTCTGAGCCCCCCAAATTGTTCCAACTTCTGCCTGTTACACACTTCCAAAGTCACTCAGGAATCTTTATAGCAGTACATCACTTCTCTTGATACCAATTTTCTGTATAAGTCAGTTTTCACACTGCTATAAAGAACTACCTGAGACTGGGTAATTTATATAGAAAAATGGTTTGATTGACTGACAGTTCTGCATGGCTGAGGACGCCCCAGGGAACTCACAATCATGGCAGAATACAAAGGGGAAGCAAGGCATGTCTTACATGGAGACAGGAAAGAGAGAGAATGAGGGAAGAGCCCCTTATAAAACCATCAGATTTCACGAGAACTCACTCACTATTCTGAGGATAGTATGAGGAAAATCTGTTCTCATGTTCCAATTACTTTGCCCCAGGTCCCTCCTCTGACACATAGGGATTCCAATTCCAGATGAGATTTGGGTGGGACAAAAAGCCAAAACTGAACCCTCCCAAAACCGAACCAAGAAGAAACTGAATCCCTGAATAGACCAATAATGAGTTCTGAAATTGATGCAATAAAAATAGCATATGAAACAAAAAAAGACCAGGAACAGATGGATTCACAGCTGAATTCTACCAGAGGTTCAAAGAAGAACTGTTACCTTTCCTACTGAAAATTTCTATTCCAAAAAATTGAAAAGGAGGGAGTCCTTCCTAACTCATTCTATGAGGCCAGTGTCATCCTCATACCAAAACCTGGCAGAGATACAACTGAAAGAACCTTCGGGTGAATATTTTTGATGAACGTTGATACAAAAATCCTCAACGAAATACTGGCAAACTGAATCCAGCAGCACATCTAAAAGCTTATTCACCATGACCAAGTAGGCTTCATCCCCAGGATGCAAGGCTGGTTCAACATACACAAATCAATAAATATGATTTGTCACATAAACAGAATTGAAGACAAAAACCACATGATTATCTCAATACATGCAGAAAAGGCCTTTGATAAAATTCAACATCTCTTCATGTTAAGTACTCACAATAAACTAGATATTGAAAACATACCTCAATATAATAAGAGCCAGATATATGAAAAACTCACAACCAATATCATACTGAAGGGGCAAAAGCTGGAAGCATTCCTCTTGAAAATTGGTATAAGACAAGGTTGCCCTCTCTCACCACTTGTATTCAGCAAAGTATTGGAGGTCCTGGCCAGGCAATCAGGCAAGAACAAGAAAGAGCATTCAAATAGAAAGAAAGGAAGTTGAACTATCCCTGTTTACAGAAGGCATGCCCTGTATCTAGAAAATCCCATAGTCATGGCCCAAAAGCTTTTTAAGCTAATAAACAACTTCAGGGAAGTCTCAGGATACAAAATCAATGTACAAAAATCACTAGCACTCTATACACCCACAACAGTCAAGCTGAGAGCCAAATCAGGAATGCAGTCTCATTCACAGAAATGCATTTACACTGTTGATGGGAGTGTAAATTAGTTCAATCATTGTGGAAGACAGTGTGGTGATTCCTTAAAGACCTAGAGGCAGAAATATCATTCAACCCAGAAATCCCATTACTGGATTGGATATACTCAAAAGAGTGTAAACTGTTTTATTATAAAGACCCATGCATTTGGGTGCTCATTGCTGCACTATTAACAACAGCAAAGAATAGAATCAACTTAGAAGCCCAACAATGAGAGACTGAATAAGGAAAAAGGGGAACATATACACCATGGAATACTGTGCAGTGATAAAAATAAATGAAATTATGTCCTTTACAAAGATGTGGATAGAGCTGAAGTCCATTATCCTTAGCAAACTCACTCAGCACAGAAAACTGAATATCGCATGTTCTCACAAGTGGGAGCTAAATGATGAGAACACATGGATTTATGCAGGGGAACAACACACACTGGGGCCTATTGTGAGGGGGGCAATGGAGGGAGGGGGAGCATCAGGAAGAATAGCTAATTGATGCTGGGCTTAATACCTCAGTGATGGGACAATGTGTGCAGGAAACCATCATGGTACACATTTTCCTATTTAACAAACCTGTACATCCTGCACATGTTCCCCTGAACTTGAAATAAAAGTTGGAAATAAAATCAGTAGCATTTCTATATGCCAACAGTAAACACTGGGAAAAAGATATAAAAAAGTAATTCCATTTACAATAGCCACATATAAAATTAAACACCTAGGAATTAACCACAGAAGTGAAACATTTCTATAATGAAAAAATATGACGAATTGACAGAAGCAGGCTTCAGAAGGTGGGTTAAAAAAAAACAAGAAATAGAAAACACTGATGAAGTAATTTGAAGAGGACCCCACAAAATGGAAAAATATTTCATGCTCATGGGCTGGAAGAATCAGTATTGTTAAAATGTTCATACTACCCAAAGAAATCTACAGATTCAATGCAATCCTTATCAAAATACCAACGACATTCTTCATAGAAATAGAAAAAAGCAATCCTAAAATTTACATGGAACTACAAAAGATGCAGAATAGCCAAAGCTATCCTGAGCAAACAGAACAAAACTTGAGGAATTGCATTACCTGACTTGAATTTATGCTACAGAGCTGTAGTAACCAAAACAACATGATACTGGCATAAAAACAGGCACAAAGTTCAATGGAACAGAATATAGAACTCAGAAACAAATCCACACACACAGTAAACTCATTTTCAACAAAAGTGATAAGAATATACACTGGAGAAAAGACAGTCCCTTCAATAAATCAAAAACCATATATATATATTTGAGATGGAGTCTCGTTCTGTCACCCAGGCTGGAGTGCAGTGGCACAATCTTGGCTAACTGCAACCTCCACTTTCTGGGTTCAAGCAATTCTCCTGCCTCAGCCTCCTGAGTAGCTGCGGCTATAGGCATGCACGACCATGACTGGCTGATTTTTTTGTATTTTTAGTAAAGACGGGGTTTCACCATTTGAGCCAGGATGGTCTCCATCTCCTGATCTCATGATCTGCCCACCTTGGCCTCCCAAAGTGCTGGGATTACAAGCATGAGCCACTGCATCCAGCCCAGAATACCATATTTATATGCAGAAAAATGAAATTTGAACCCATCTCTTGCCATATAGAAAAATCAAATCAAACTGGATTAAATACTTAAATCTGAGACCTCAAACTATGAAACTACTAAAAGGAAACGTTGGGGAAAATCTTCAGGACATTGGTCTGGGCAAAGTTTTCTTGAGTAATATTCCACAAGTACAGGAAACCAACACAAAAATGGACAAATGGGATCACATGAAGTTAAAAAGCTACAATACAGTAAAGGAAACAATCAACAAAATGAAAAGAAATCCCACAGAATGGGAGAAGATATTTGCAAACTATCCCTCTGGCAAGAGATTAATAATTAGAATATATAAGGATCTCAGACAACTCTATAGGAAAAACAATGTAATAATCTGATTAAAACAGAAGATTTGAATAGACATTTCTTAAAAGAAGACATACAAATGGTAAACAGACACATGAAAAGGTGCTCAACATCATTGATCATAAGAGAAACACAAATCAAAACTACAATGAGGTATTATCTCACCCCAGTTAAAATGACTTATATCCAAAAGGCAGGCAATAACAAATGCTGACGAGGATATGGGGAAAAGGAAACCCTTGTACATTGTTGGTGGAAATGCAAATCAATGCAACCACTATGGAGAACAGTTTGGAGGCTCTTCACAAAACTAAAAACTGAGCTACTACAAATCCAGCAATGCTACTGCTGGGTATATACCCGAAAGAAGGGAAATCACTATGTTGAAGACAGATCTGCACTCCTATGTTTGTTGCATCACTGTTTAGCATACCCAAGATTTGTAAGTAACCTAAGTATCCATCAACAGATTAATGGCTAAAGAAAATGTAGTACATACACACAATGGGGTAATATTCAGCCATAAAAAGAATTAGATCCATTTATTTGCATAGATGGAACTGGAGATTGTCACGTTAAGTGAAATAAGCCAGGCACAGAAAGGCAAAGCACTGCATGTTCTCACTTATTTGTGGGACCTAAAACTTAAATGAGTTGAACTCATGAACACAGAGAATACAACAATAATTATTAGGGGTTGGGTAGGCATTGGGGGAAGATGGGATGGCTAATAGGTACAAAAACAATAGAAAGAATGTATAAGACCTACTATTTGACAGCACAATAGGATAGTTATAGTCAATAATAACTGTGTATTTTTAAATAACTTAAAAATGTAATTAAATTGTTTTAACTCAAAGAGTAAATGCTTGAGGGGATGGATACCCATCCACGATATGTTTATTTCACGACATGATTGTACCAAAGCAGCTTATACATACCACAAATATATATACCTACGATACACCCAGATTTTAAAAAAATTACTTAAAAAAATAGATATATAACACATTTAAAGTAAATTTTTTTGTGGTGTAAGGTAAGGATCAATAGTAATTTTGTAAATATAGATAACCAACTTTTTCAGTATAATTTCTTTAAAAGAATATTCCTTAATGAACTAACTTGGCACTTTGTTGAAAATTATTACTATGTATGTGTGGGACTATGTGTGGACTCTACATTCTGTTATATTGATCTATTTTTCTATCTTTTCATTAATACTAAATTATCTTCAAAGCTTACTATAAAGCTGCAATAATAAAATCAAATAGTTTAAACCTTTAGTTTTGTTCTTTTTTGAAATGTCTTAGACTGTCTTCATTCCTTTTTATTTCCATAAACATTGTATAATCAGCTTGTCATTTTCTACTTTAAAAAACTTGCTAGGATTTTCATTGTGATTACATGGAAGATACAGATTTATTTTGGTACAACTTATGTCTTAACAAAATTGTGCTATCCATTCCTGGACTCAGTATATATAATATCTCCATTTATTGAGGTTTTCTTTATATCAGTGTTTCCAAACTTAGGGGGAAGCATTCAGTTTTCCTCTATCTATATGATATTAGCTGTAGGAGTTTATAAATGCCCTTTACCAAGTTGAGGAAAGTCTCCTTTGTTTCTCATTTTCTAAGAATTTTTATTATCAATGGGTATTTTATTTATTAAATAGGTTCTTTTTGGCATCAATTGACATTATCATATGATTTTTCTTTTTTTAGACTGTTAATATGTTTGATTACATTGATTAATTTTTCATATATTGAGCCAGGCTTGCATTCCTTGGATAAAATCCACTTTGTTGTGATGTAGTATACCTTTTATGTAATGCTGGATTCAGTCTGCTAATATTTTGTTGAAAATTCTTCTGTCTGTGTTCACAAGGGATATTGTTCTATAGTTTTAGTTTTTTGTGTGTCTTTGTCTGGTTTTGGTATCAATATAATGCAGGCCTTGTAAAATGAGTTGGGACGTGTTTCCTGTAACTATATTTTGTGTAAGATACTATATAGTGCTGGTATTAGTTCTCCTTTATATGCATGTTAGAATTCACCAGAAATGGATATCTGGGCCTAGAGATTTCTTCCTTTTTGTTTTCTTTACTATAAATGCCATTTCTTTAATAGTTATAGGGCTGTTGAAGCTATCAATTTTATCATGGATGAGCTTCAGTCATTTCCAGTTTTCTAAGAGTTGGTCTTTCTGATCTAAGTTGTTAGATTTTTGTGGGTTGATTTGTTTGTAATATTTTTTACTGTCCTAGTATCTGTGCATTCTGTAGTGATATCCCATTTTCTATTCTTCATATTGGTAATTAGTGGCTCCCCTCTTTTTTCTTTATAAATCTTGCTAGAGGTTTGTAAATTTTATCAGTCTTTTCAGAGAAACAGCTTATGAGTTAATTTTTGTTTTCTATTGTTTATAATTTTTTTTAGCTTTTATCTTGATTGCTCCCTTCTTTATTCTTGCTTAGGTTTTTTTTCTTTTTTTACTTTTCTTAGGTGAAAACTTGGATTATTTGCTTGTGACCTTCCTTTTTTCTACTATAAGCACTTAATGATATAAATTTTCTTTTAAGAATTGCTTTAGCTGCATCTCACAAATTTTGATATGTTTCATTTATATTAAGTTCAAATATTTTAAAATTTCTCTTGTGATATCCTCCATGACCTATGTATTATTTAGCAGTGTATTAATTTTGAATTGATTGGAGATTTTAATCTTATATTTGTTGTTGATCTCTAGATTAATTGCATCATGGTAAAACAACATACTTTATGTGATTCCAGTTATTTTAAATTTGCTAACATTTGTTTTATGACCTAGAATAGGGTCTCTTTGGGTGTGTTAGTCCATTCTCACACTGCTGTGAAGAGATATCCAAGACTGGATAATTTATAAAGGAAAGTGGTTTAGTTGACTCACAGTTCTACAGGGCTGGGAGGCCTCAGAAAAGTTACAATCATGGTAGAAGGGGAAGCAAACATGTCTCTCTTCACTTGGCAGCAGCAAGGAGAAGTGCTGAGTGAGAGAGGGGAAAAGCCCCTTATAAAATCATCAGATCTCATGAGAACTCACTCACTATCACTAAAACAGTATGGAAGTGAATCATGCCTCCATAATTCAATAACTTCCCACCAGGTCCCTCTCATGACACATGGGGATTATGGGCACTACAATTCAAGATGAGATTTGGGTGGCCACACAGCCAAACCATACTGTTCCACCCCTAGTCCCTCAAAATTTCATGTTCTCACATTTGAAAACACAATTATGCCTTCCCAACAGTCTCCTAAAATTTTCATTTATTCCAGCATTAACTCAAAAGTCTAAGTCCAAAATCTCATCTAAGACAAGCAACTCCCTTTCACCAACGAGACTGTAAAATCAAAAGCAGGTTACTTACTTCCTATATACAATGGGGGTACAGGCATTGGGTAAAATACCCATCTCAAATGGATGTATTTGATTGGCTCTATACAAAGGGGCTACAGGCCCCATGCAAGTCAGAAATCCAATAGGGCAGTAATTAAACCTTAAAGTTGCAAAATGATCTCCTTTGACTCCATGTCTCACATCCAGGTCATGCTGATGCAAGAAGTGGGCTCCCACAGACTTTGGAAGCTCTGCTCCTGTAGCTTTGTTGGGTACAGCCCCACTCCTGACTGCTTTCATAGGCTGGCATTGAGTATCTTGTGTCTTTTCCAGGTGCATGGTGCAAGCTGTTGGTGGATCTACCATTTGGGGGTCTGGAAGTTGGTGGCCCTCTTCCTACCGCTCCATTATGCAGTGTCCCAGTGGGGACTCTGTGGGGGGCTGCTTTCCATACATCCTCTGAAATCTAGGTGGATGTCTCCCAACCTCAATTCTTTACTTCTGTGCACCCTCAGGCCCAACACCAAGTAGAAGCTGCCAGGGCTTGGGGATTGCACCCTCCGAAGCAATGACTGAGCTATACATTGGTTCTTTTTAGCCACAGTGGAAGCAGCTGGGACTTAGGACACCAAGCCCCAAGGCTGTACACAGCAAGGGGACCCTGGACCCAGCTCAGGAAATCATTTTTTCCTCCTGTCTCTGGGCCTGTGATGGGAGGGGCTGCTGTGAGGGTCTCTGACATGCCTTGGAGACATATTTTTCATTGTCTTGGTGATTAAAATTTGGCTTCTCATGACTTATGCAAATTTCTGCTGCTAGCTTGAATTTCTCCCCAGAAAAAGGGGTTTTCTTTTCTACGGCATCATCAAGCTGCAAATTTTCCAAACTTTTATTCTCTGCTTTCTCTTTAATGCTTTGCTGCTTACAAATTTCTTCTGCCACATTCCCTAAATAATCTCTCTCAAGTTTAATGTTCTACAGATCTTTGAATAGAAAGAGTGATCTTTACTCCAGTTCCCAGCAAGTTCCCCATCTCCATCTGAGACCACTTCAGCCTGGACTTCATTGTCCATATCAGTATCAGTATTTTGGTCAAAGCCATTCAACAAGCCTTTAGGAAGTTCCAAACTTTCCCACATTTTCCTCTCTTCTTCTGAGCCCTCCAAATGGTTCCAGCCTCTGCCTGTCTTCAAAATCGCTTTCACATTTTCGGGTATCTTTACAGCAGTGCCCCACTCTCTACAGTACCAATTTACTATATTATTCTGTTCTCATGCTCCTCATAAAGACATACCCAAGACTGGGTAATTTATAAAGAAATGAGGTTTAATTGACTCACAGTTCTTCAGGGCTGGGGAGGCCTCAGGAAACTTACAATCACACGTAAGAGGAAGCAAACACGTTTTTCTTTACATAGTGGTAGCAGGGAGAAGTGCCAAGTGAAGGGGGAAAAAGCCACTTACTGAACCATAAGATCTCATGAGAACTTGCTCACTATCAGGAGAACAGCATGGAGGTAATTGGCCCCATAATTCAGTTAACATTACACTGAGTCCCTCCCATGAATGTCAGGATTGTCAGAACTAAAATTCAAGATGAGATTTGGGTGGGGCCAAACCATATCATTTGGTTAATGTTCTATGTGCCTTTTGAATGAATGTGTATTCTGTTGTTGTAGGTTGCTTGTTGTATAAATGTTAATTAGATTCAGTTGTTTGATTGTGTTATTCAGTTCTTTTCTATTATTGCTGATTTTAATCTCTACCACTTCTGTCACTAAAAAAAGGAGTGAATACTTCAGCTATAATTTTGTATTTGTCTATTTCTCTTTTTGGTTCTGTCTGCTTTTGCTTTATGTTTGAATGTTTGTAATTTGGTGAATACGTACTTAGGATTTTTATGTCTTCTTGGTTAATTGACTCATTTGTCAATATATAATGTCTGTTTTTAATCCTCTGATTTTGTTTTCTCTGAAGTCTAGTTTTATATTAATGTATCACTTTAGCTTTATTTTGCTTTGTGCTTGTATGGTATCATTTTATTTTCCTTTTAACATATTTATATTACATTTGAAGTAAGTTTTATCAGAGAGCATATAATTGAGTCATGTCTTTTTCATCCTTTCAGGAAATTTCTACCTTTTATTTGGTGTGTTCAGATCATTCACACTTGATATAATTTTTGATATGTCTACCATTTTATTATTTGTTTTATCTTTGTTCCTTCTGTCTTGTAGTCCCCTGTTTCTCATTTTCATCTCTCTCTTGAATTATTTATATATTTTTTAGTTTTCCATTTTAATTTATCAAAATTCTGACTTTATGTCTTTGTAGAATAATTTTAGTGGTTTACCTAGTGATTAAAAAATACACAGTTAACTTTTAACAGTCTATTTAATAACAATATTTTACCACTTTTATTGGAATGTGGAAACCACCATATGAGTACCTTTTCCCTTCCTCTTCTACAATGTAGGCATCTGTTCCAAATAACATCTATATACATTGAAAATCCCTTCAGAAAATGTTATATATTTTGGTTTGAAATATCAAACGTGTTTTAAAGAACTGAAAGGAGAAAAATAGTGTTTTACTGGTAAAACTTGTATGTCACTGGTAAAAAATAGTATCTTAATGGTGAAACTAGTTATTTATCATTTCTACTGCCCTCCTTCATTCCTTAAGTTGCAATTTTCTTTCTGGTATTATTTCTCTTTCCTTTAATAACTTACTTTAATATGCCTTTAGAGCATACCTGCTAGTAACAAATTATCATATTTTTCTTTTATCTAAAAATATCTTGACTTCCCCTTTATTCTTGAAGAGTAATTTTGATGGACAAACAAAATTCTGGGTTGATAATTCTTTGCTTTTAGCATTTGAATATTATGGTGAAACTTGCCTTTTGTCTCTTGTCCCTTGGTTTTTAATGAGCAATCATTATCTCTATGAATTGTTATTCTTGTTTATATCAGTTATTATTTCTCTGTCTACTTCCAATACTTTCTGTATTTAGCTTTTAGCAGTTTGATTATGATGTACCTGGAGAGTGTAGATGTTTTGTGTGTTTCTTCTGTTTGTGATGTGCTCAGGTTCTTAAATATGCAGCTTTGTGTCGAAGGCAGAATAATATTTCTCCAAAGATACCCATACTCTTGTCTCCAGAGCCTGTGAATATATATATATATGTATACACACATACTTATTGTCCACTTTCTTGCTGGTTGCCAGCCATGGCTTGTCTTCAGTTTCTAGAAGTTGACAGCATATCTATATATAATATATATAGAGATATTATATATACATACTGTGTGTATATATATACTTATACATATATAAGTATGTATATATATACTTAAGTGTATATATATACAGTATATATATACACTATATATACATATATATACACTGTATATATACAGTATATATACACTTATATATGTATACTGTGTATATGTGTATATGTACAGTATACATATATAAGTATATATATACTTATATATATACATATGTACAGTATATATGCTATATATAGTTGACAGTATATATATATACTGCATATATATATACAGTATATATACTGCATATATATATTGTATATATATACCATACTGCACATATATACTGTATATATACAGTATATACACTGCATATATATATATACTGTATACATATACTGTATATATACAGTGTATATATAGTAGATTTGCATTGCTTGCTTTTGACAAGAGCCATAAGCCACGGAATGCAGATAGATGCACATATCTATATGTGTATATATATGCATATATGTGTATATATATGCATATATGTGCATATATATGTATATATATATACACACACACATACATATATGTAGTGTGTATATATATATATATATAGTTATAGGTATAGTTATCTGCCATATGTAATTAAGATTATCAATCAGCTTATTTAAGATAGGCCAGATAAGTTCAGGATACTTATATGAATCCTTAAAAGTAGAAGAGGAAGAGAGAAAAGTCATAGAGATATGACAGAAGACATATGTTATTGAGATGAGGCAGAAGGAGAGGAGTCCAAGAGATTTGAAGCATGAGAGAATGTAGATTTGCATTGCTGGCTTTGACAAGAGCCATGAGTCAAGGAACGCAGTCAAGTTCTAGAAACTGAGGACAAGCCATAGCTAGCAACCAGCAAGAAAGCAGTGACCTCAGTAGTTCTATTTGAAACTTAATTTTACTACCAACCTGGATGAGCTAGGAAGTGGATTCTAACCCACAGCCTCTAGATAAGAGACCAGGATGACTGATACATTCATTTTGTGCTGTGAGACTCTCAGCAGGAAAACCAGCTGAACCACAGTGTATGTGACTTCTGACCTACACAACAGTGAGATAATAAATTTGTGTTGCTTTAAGCTGCAAAATTTTTGATAGTTTGTTATAGCAGCAATAGAAAATTAATATAGTACCTTTCATCAAACTTGAGCAGTTTTTGGCTATTATTTCTTCAAAAAATTTTAGCATCACATTCTTTCTTCTTTCTTTCTGGGACTTTCTTGACACAAATTTATGCTTTTATTGTTTTCTCACAGGGTTTGGAAGCTCTGTTTGTTTCCAAAATATTTTTTCTCTGTTGTTTATATTGGATAATTTTTATTGATCTGTCTGCAAGTTCATTGACTCTTTTATCATCTCCATTCTGTTATTGAATCCATCCAGTGAGTTTCTTTATTTCAGTTTTTATAGTTTTCAGTTTAAAATTTTCTATTTGATTTTTCTTCACAAGTTCTTGTTTTTTTGCTGATGATTTGCTGTTTTAATAGTTCTTTCAGGAGTGTGGTTACTCATTTGAGCATTGTGAATGGATGCTTTAAAGTATCTATTTGTTTAATCTTACTATTGTTGTATGCTGATTGTATTTTCCCATGCAGTTAAAATTTTTGTAGCTATACATATGCCAAATATTTTGGATCATATTCTGGACATTTTAGATACTAGTTTGAGATTCTATGTGTTGTTTTAGTATTATAGAGCATATTGATAGTTTTTCTTGTAGCAGACAGTTGACTTACTTTGGTTCAGATTGCAAGGTCCAACTTGGTTTCTAAGGGCTGAGATTCCAATGTCAGTTCAATTTTTGATGCTCTTAGAAACTTTTCCATGTTTGACACCCAGTGGTCAGTGTGGAACATGGGCAGAAGCCTATTTATTAGCTGAGTTCTCAAAGTCTTCTTATGCTAACTAGGATAATATCCATCCATATGCAGGTCAGGAATGTGCCCAGGTGTTTTTAACAACTTTATGGGTTCTCTTTCCTGAGCTCCTCATGCTCTATTTTTTGATACTTTCTGTTTTTTTGGTACTTCTTTATAAATTCTTCCAGTCAGAAACCACCTATATTGTGCTGCTTCCAGGGATAAGGTTTGGGAGGACACAAAGAGGAGAGAGAGAGAGAAGAAAATTTGGTCACATCCTCTTGAATCCTTAGTTCCTGGCCTAATGGAGAGGATGTTTTTCTTGCCACTGTTACTACAGGACTACTTGAAAGCTTGGATGGGAAAGAACAGAGAAAATGAAAAGGAAAAATAATTCTGGTATTTTTCTTCACTTTCTTTGAGGTTTACCAGTTGTCTTTCCTATTCCTTGAGTTAGGTCTTTCCTGGATGTCTCTCTGTTTGCACCATAGTACTCACTATTGTGTTTCAGACTTTACTGAGTTGAGAATGGAAATACTAGAACAAAACAGTTAGTAAAATCACTACTGGTTCTGTTTTACTTAGAATTTTGGTATCCTCCAAACTGTTATAATTTAATTTTCTGTCTTCAAATGGCTAGTCCATGAATTCTGTCTGGGTTTATATTTGTAATCAGTTAGAAAGAAAGAGTGGCATGCATTTATTTAATGTTACCTGGAAAGAGTTCCTTATGATCCCTTTAAATATCAGTGGAATGTGTCGTGATGTTCTCTTCTTGATTCCTGATATTGGTAATTTGTGCCTTCCTACTCTTTTTTTCTTGCTGAGGCTAGAAGTATATCAATTTTATTACTTCTTTCAAAGAATGAGATTTTGGTATAATTGATTTTTCTCTATTTTTTTCTGTTTCCTATTTCATTAACCTCCTATCTTTATTATTTATTTACTCTGTATATTTTGATTTAATTGACTCTTCTATTTGTACTTTTCTTCATTTCCTTTTACCTTCTCTTGACTGTTTCTGGATTATGCATTCTTAAAACATTATATTCCATGAAATCTTTTTCTCTAATTAGCTAATGTTTTTGATATATTTTTCAGTAATTTCCCAAGTCTTTAAAATGTGAATTTTATGATCTCACAGTATACCTTTTCAAATAATCTTATATTATTTTATGGATAGCATAAGAACCTACAAGAGTATACTTCTATTTTCCTCCAATATTTTATGCTCTTGTTTCATACATTTTACTTTTATATATGTTACAACCTTCACAATATTATTATAATTACTTTTTTGCTTTTATAGTTAGTTACCTAATAAAGAGATTTAAAATGATAAAATATACTTTATGCATACTACCATTTCTGGCACTCTTCAATGTTTGAGTGGATACACATTTCTATTTAATATAACTTTTCTCTGGCTGAAGAATCTCCTTTAATATGTCTTTTACTGAAAGTTTAGTAGTGATAAATTCTTTCAAATTTTGTTATTCTGAAAAAAAATCATCATTTGGCTTTTTAAAAAACCTATTATTTCTGAGGGTAGAATTCCAGGTTGACACTTTTTTTGTTGTTTTCTTTCAGTGCTTTGGGAATGTGTCTCTATTATTTTATGGCTTCTGAATAGAAGTGTGATGTAATTCTGATCTCTGCTATGCTGTATGTAATGTATTCCTTTCCTCTGTCTTCTTTTTAGATTTTTTAAATTATCACTTGTTTTCAGCAATTTGATTATGTTGTATCTTAGGGTTTTCTTTGTTTCTTTTGCTTGAGATTTTTTTTTAGTTTCTTGGCTTTTTACACTTATAATTTTCATCAAATTTGAAAATATTGTTGCCATTAATTTCTTAAACATTTTTGTCCCTTCTCAATTTCCTGGGACTCCGGTTACAATTAGGTTAGACTGCTTGATATTGTCACACAAGACACCAATGAACTGGGTATCTTTTAAGCCTTTTTTCGCTTTGTTTTTTATTTTTTATAGTTTATATTGCTATGTCTTTAAGTTCACTGATCATTTTTTCTGCTATATCTTATTTTCTGTACAATCAAGTCTATTGTCTTTTTAATTTCCATTTGGCTTTTTAATACATTTTCTTAGGGCTGCTCCATTTTTAATATGCATCCCTGATGATCCGGGTGTGCACTAAAGTTTGAGATGCCAGCTCATTTTCCTGCCAAGGTGCTTTGCTTATTCCACCATCCAACCTCCCACACACATCCATTTCACTGGCTTTGCTGAACAAGTGTTTCTGCTGGACAGGACATCCATGTAGCTCTATGGAGTCACAGACTGCAGGTTTGCTGAAGTTCTCAGTGTTTCTCCTTCTTACATTCACAATTTCTTTTACATTTTTGAAAATATGAAAAATATTTATATCATTTTAAAAATCTTGTATGCTAATTTCACAATATCTGTCAATTCTGGATATTCTTCTATCAATTGATGTTTTTCTCTTGGTCATGGGTTATATTTCCCTGCATTTTTGGCAATTTTTGATTGTATGCCAGATGTTGTGAACTTTATATTGCTGAGTGCTAGGCTTTGTTGTATTTTTTTTTTTTTAATATAAAAAGTGTTTGGTGGGGAAGGATCCAAGATGGCTGAATAAGAACAGCTCTGGAGTGCAGTTCCCAGCAAGAACAAGGCAGAGGGTGTGTCCACCACATTTCCAAACAAATTTTCACTGCCCATAGACCAGGAGATTCCCCGGCCGAAAAGTGCCATGAGTTTTCAGCAGGGTGGTTTCAGCCGGTGCCAGGTTGGCACACAGAAACTCACACAAATCTGGTTAGCCATTTCAACTGGCACCTGGAATGCCTGGGAGACAGAGCCACCCATTCAACTGAAAGGGAGGGGGCAGAGACAGGGACCCAGGAGATCTGGCTCAGTGGGTACCACCCCCACAAAACAAGCAATCTGAAATGCTCTGGATTGGGAGTTTCACAGCAAGCGCAGCTGGACCCAGGATGGTCCAGCTCAGTGCGGAGAAGGGTGACCACCACTACTGTGGCAGTCGGCTACTACCGAGGCAGTTCACACGGCAGCTGGACAGAGCCGGTGGAAGCTCAGCAATGCCTCTGCTGGCAGACTGTGTCTAGACTATTCCGTGCATGGCAGGGCATCTATGAAAAAAGGCAGCAGCATGACTGAAAGTTATAAATAAAGCTGACCTTCCTAGGAGAGAGCACATGGGAGAAGAGGTGGTTATGATTTCTACTGCAGCAGACTTAAAAGTACCTGCCAGGCAGCTCATGGAACAAGGGAGCTCCCAGCACAGCACTTGAGCTCCTACAAGGGACTGACTGTCTCTTTAAGCAGCTCCCTGACCCCCATATACCCAAAGAGACACCTCATAAAGGAGAGCTTAGGCTGACATCTTCCAGGTACCCTTCTGGGATGAAGATAACAGAAAAAGAAACTGGCAGAAACTCTTACTGTTCTGCAGCCCCCATGGGTGATCCCCAGGCAAGCAGGGTCTGGAGTGGACCTCCAGCAGTCCTGCAGCAGAGGGGCCTGATTGTTAGAAGGAAAACTAAGAAACAGAAAGAAATAACTTCATCATCAACAAAAAGGATATCCACTTAGAGACCCTCATCCGAAAGTCACCAACTACAAAGACCACAGGTAGATAAATCCACTAAGATGGGAAGAAACCAGTGCAAAAAGGAAGAAAAGACCAAAAACCAGAATGCCTCTCCTCCTCCAAAGGATCACAACTCCTCATCAGCTAGGGATCAAAGATGGATGGAGAATGAATCTGATTAATTGAAAGAAACAGGCTTTAGAAGGTGGGTAATAACAAACTTCTCAGAGCTAAAAGAACATGTGCTAACCCAAAGCAAAGAAACTAATAACCTAAAAGAAAGGTTAGATGAGAGGCTAACTAGAATAAACAGCTTAGAGAAGAATATAAATGACTTGATGGAGCTGAAAAACACAGCATGAGAACTTTGCAAAGCATACACAAGTTTCAATAGCCAAATTGACCAATCAAAAGACACAGACTGACAAATTGGATAAAAAGTCAAGATCCATCTGTGTGCTGTATTCAGGAAACCCATCTCACGTGCAAGGACACACATAGGCTCAAAATAAAGGGATAGAGGAAGACTTATCAAGCAAAGGGAGAGCAAAAAAAAACCAGGAGTTGCAATCTTAGTCTCTGATAAAATGGACTTTATACCAAAAAAGATCAAAAGAGACAAAGAAGGGCATTCATTATATAATGGTAAAAGGATCAATGCATCAAGAAGAGCTAACGATCCTAAATATACATGCACCCAATACAGAAGCACCCAGGTACATAACGTAAGTTCTTAATGAACTACAAAGAGACTTAGACTCCCACACAATAATAGTGGGAGACTTTAACACTCCACTGTCAATATTAGACAGATCAATGAGACAGAAAATTAATAAGGATATCCAGGACTTGAACTCAGACCTGGCCCAAGTGGACCTAATAGACATCTACAGAAATCTCCACCCCAAATCCACAGAATATACATTCTTCTCAGCACTGTATTGAACCTACTCTAAAGTTGACCACATAATTGGAGATAAATCACTCCTCAGCCAACGCAAAAGAATGGAAATCATAACCACCAGTATCTCAGATGACAGGGCAATCAAATTAGAACTCAGAATTAAGAAACTAACTCAGAACCGCAGAGCTTCATAGAAACTGAACAACTGGCTCCTGAATGTCGACTGGATAAACAATGAAATAAAGGCAGAAATAAGGATGTTCTTTGAAACCAACGAGAATGAAGACACAACACACAATTGTACTGGAATCTCTGGGACACATTTAAAGCAGTGTCTAGAGGAAAATTTTTAGCAATAAATGCCCACATGAGAAGCGAGGAAAGATCTAAAATTGACACTCTGTCATCAAAATTGAAAGAGCTAGAGGAGCAAGATAAAAAAAACTCAAAAGCTATCAGAAGACAAGAAATAACTAAGATCAGAGCAGAACTGAAGGAGACAGAGACACAAAAACCCTTCAAAATATCAGTAATTCCAGGAGGTGTTTTTTTTTTTTTTGAGAAGATCAACAAAATAGAGCGATAGCCAGATTAATAAAAAACAAAAGGGAGAAGAATCAAATAGATGCAATAAAAAACGATAAAGGGCATATCACCAGTGATTCCACAGAAATACAAACTACAATCAGAGATTACTACAAATAATCTATACACACAAACCAGTAAACCTAGAAGAAATGGATAAATTCCTAGACACTTGCATCCTCCCAAGCCTAACCAGGAAGAATTTGAAATCTTGAATAGACCAATAACAAGGGCTGAAGTTGAGGCAGCAATTAATAGCCTACCAACCAAAAAAAGTCCAGGTCCAGATGGGTTCACAGCTGAATTCTATAAGACGTACAAAGAGGAGCTGGTACCACTCCTTCTGAAACTGTTCCAAACAATCCAAAAACAGGGAATCCTTCCCAAATCACTTTATGCAACCAACATCATCCTGAATTCAAAACCCAGAAGAGACTCAACAAAAAAGAAAACTTCAGGCCAATATCCATGATGAACATAGATGCAAAAATCTTGACTAAAATACTGGCAAACCGATTGCAACAGCCCATCAAAAAGCTTATCCATCATGATCAGGTAGGCTTCATTCCAGGGATGCAAGGGTGGTTCAACATACGCAAGTTTATAGACGTAATCCACCACATGAACAGAACTAAAGACAAAAACCACATGATTGTTTCAATAGATTCAGAGAAGGCCTTTGACAAAATTTGACAGCCTTTATGCTAAAAACTCTTAATAAACTAGGTATTGATGGAACGTATCTCAAAACAATAAAAGCTATTCATGACAAACCTACAGCAAATATCATACCAAATGGGCAAAAACTGGAAGCATTCCCTTTGAAATCCGGCATTAGACAAGGATGCCCTCCCTCACCACTCCTATTCAATATAGTGTTGGAAGTTCTAGCCAGAGCAATTAGGTAAGAAAAAAAAAATCAGGAGTATTCAATTAGGAAAAAAGGAAGTAAAATTATCTCTATTTGCAGGTGACATGATTGTATATTTAGAAGACTCTATCATCTCAGCCCAAAATCTCCTTAAACTGATAAGCAACTTCAGCAAAGTCTCAGGATGCAAAATCAATGTCCAGAAATCACAAGCATTTCTATACACCAATAACAGACTAACAGGGAGCCAAATCATGTGCAAACTCCCATTCACAATTGCCACAAAGAGAATAAAATACCTAGGGATACAAATAACAAAGGATGTAAAGGATCTCTGCAAGGAGAGCTACAAACCACTGCTCAAGGAAATAAGAGAGGACCCAAACAGATGGAGAAACATTCCATGCTCATGGTTAGGAAGAATCAATATCATGAAAATGGCCATATTGCCCAATGTAATTTGTAGATTCAATGCTATCCCCATCAATCTACTAAGGACCTTCTTCACAGAACTGGAAAAAACAACCTTAAACTTCATATGGAACCAAAAGAGAGCCTGCATAGCCAAGACAATCCTAAGAAAAAAGAACAAAGCTGGAGGCATCACATTATCTGATTTCAAACTATACTACAAGGCTACAGTAATCATAACAGCATGGTACTGGTACAAAAACAGAGATATAGATCGATGGAACAGAACAGAGGCCCTGGAGGCAACACCACACATCTACAACCATCTGATCTTTGACAAACCTTACAAAAACAAGCAATGGGAAAAGGATTCCCTGTTTAATAAATGGTGTGGGGAAAACTGGATTGCCATGTTCAGAAAGCAGAAACTGGACCCCTTCCTGACACCT